>SJYQ01002715.1:124284-216530 GCA_006410935.1 Redunca redunca | reverse complement strand
GTTTCTACTTGGGGGGAAGGGACAGGGAGCTCAAGGCCCTGTCCTCTGCACTGGGTCCTGTTTTCCGAAGTCTCCTGGCCTGACTCTGCGCAGGGCAGTCCAAGGGCCTTTGGGGAGAGACTCTGCCGTCCCTTCCAGAAATCAATTACGCCACATTCAGGTCAGAACCCGGAGAAGGCAATGGCACCCCACTCCAGTACTCTTGCCTGAAAAATCCCATGGACGGAGGAGCCTGAAAGGCTGCAGTCCATGGGGTGGCTGAGGGTCGGACACAACTGAGCGACTTCACTTTCACTTTTCACTTTCATGCATTGGAGAAAGAAATGGCAACCCCCCCCCCCTCCTCTGCTAGCCTGGATTAGGTTGCCCTCACCCTCCCACCTTCCAAACCCCGCATTCCTGCAGCCCCAGTAGGTTATATATCTCTTTAGTACTGAGTTAGCCAGAAAGCCCATTGGGATTTTCCTGTAGGATGGTATGGAAACCTGAATGAACTTTTTGGCCAGCCCAGTACACACACTACCTCGCACTAGGATTGTCTGTCTGGGTTTCTATGTGCCTTTTAAAGGCCAGCAGTCTGATAAACGCTCTAGTCCCAGCACCCAGCGCTCCTGACTAGAGCTCAGTAATGGCAGTTCCTCCAGGCTAAAGACTCCATTGATGATCAGGAAGAGAGTCAACATTAGATCTTTCACGCAAGAAGTTTCACAGGTGAAAGCGCTTGTTGAAAAGAGTTGGGGGAGCATCGTGGCCTTCCCTTGCTAAAGAAGCTCATGCTTCTGCTCCATACAGAGAAAGCTGTTACAGTGTTGAGGTCTCTCAACAGGTTTCTTGCTGTGCGGGAACCATCCCTCAAAACCATGTGTTTTCAAACATCACAAAGTCCAGATGGACTGCCTGTTGCCTGGATGGACTGATTTTTCTAACCATTGCAGAATCATGTAGGCTGTTTCCATTTTCACTCTTTCAAGCGAGGCTACCAAGGTCATTTCTGGACCTGTCACCTTGCAGTCTTGTGCAAGTGCATCCCCAGAGGGGAACTGCAGGGTCAAAAGCATTCCCATAAAGGTTGCATCTTAAAAACTCAAATATTAGAAACTGCTTATGCTAATGACAGTTACCTCAGAGGCAAATACCTCAAGTACCTTTCCCATGACGTGTTATTTATCTGTTCTGACTCAACATCAGGGTTCACAACTCTTGGAAGCCAGTTTTCTCTGAGATTGACATTGCAGTAAACAGCAGGAATGCCCAGGAGAATGGGTCAAGAGCAAGGGACGACAGAGTCACGGGCAGCAAGAAAAACAACAGTGAAAAAACTAAAATAGAAAAGACGGCTTGTAACCGAAAGTATGATAAAATCAAAGAAAGAAGGAAGAAAAAGCTAGTCTCTACCTGCAAAAGGATCTCAAAAAAGATTTCCTTTGAAAAAACCACAGTGCTAATAAATAGCAAGACTTTGGTAGGAAAAGCAGGTGGGAAGAGATCCTCACAATTCATCCTCTTAATTTGTAGATGAAGAAACAAGGGTCGAGGGGTAAACTGACTTGCTCGAGGACACGTGGTTTTAGTTAGTAGCACTGCAAGTACCAGAGCCCTCGCTTCTTAGTCATGCTGCATCATGGCTGGTATGTTCCCTTCCATTTTTCTCCACTTATCCCTTTATAATTACTTTACTTAGGCAATATGGATAATTCATTCAGAGCTGGAACATCATTTTCTCATTTCACTGAGTTTAAATAGAGATGACAGGGCCTATTCTTAATGTTTAACAATCAAAACCAATTATGACTCTTTCTTTCCCTCATGCAAAAAACACACTGCCCTTTTCAGAAGGCAGTGTTTTCATTCTATGGCATAAACAGGCCAATGAGAACAATAACATAGCAAGAAAACCTCCAAAGAAGGTAAATACAAAATATAATCATGTAAGCCCAGTTAGTCAGGGTTGGGGAAATAATGCCATGGATACAAGATAAAGAATGAAAACAGCTCAAAGGACACTGAACTCATGGGTGTGAGTCAGGGCATACTCATGTGTGTTCAGCCCAGTGATGTGACCAGCACCAACAAGCTCAATTTCCTTCTGACATGTGGAGGGGACCAGAAAGTCCCTAGATACTTCCCTGGTGTAGAACTAAATCCCCTAAACTGCCCAAGTGATGCTTGACTAGACTAGGCAGACTTCCCACTTTGCCCTGTAACAGGATAACTGAGTCAAGAGCCACCCTTAAACATTAAGTTCAATTAATCACACACCTACTGACCCACCTATCCTTCCCTCCACCCATCCCTCTGTTCTTCGATCTAACAATCCATATTTGTTGAACTCACAGCAAACTGGAGCTCAATTTGTGAATTTTGAAATAGCTTCCTGATTGGAAATAATAGCCAGGTCTTGACTTCCAGTTCCACAATATCCTTAGGTGTTTGTTCCTTGTTTATACAAAAAAGTGAAAGAGTTAGTCATGTCTGACTCTTTGTGACCCAATGGACTATAGCCACACCAGGCCCCTCTGTCCATGGGATTCTCCAGGCAAGAATGCTTGAGTGGGTTGCCATTCCCTTCTCCAGGGGATCTTCCCAACCCAGGGATCAAACTGGGGTCTCCTGCATTGTAGGAAGATTCTTTACCATCTGAGCCACCAGGGAAGCAGAGAGACAGCCAGTTTTCTGAGGTTTTTGTCTATCAATGTGATTTATATGGATGTGGTTGCTCTTCTTTTTGTCATCCTAAATAGTAGAGCTAGAGAACTGAAGCCAGACAAATAATTAAATGTAAAAAGGAATCCTGTTTTTCTTAGACTCCATCTTGAGGAAGCCATTCATTTGGAAATCCTCAGAAAAATATTGGCAGTAAACCCTTCAAAGAGACAGAATTCCAATGGACCCAGGGAAGACAGTCTTTGTTTATGAAAGAAACACTTTTGGAGGTACTTCCTTTCACACATATAGATGCTACCAGCTTAATTCAGCATTAGAGGTTTTTGACACCAGTGCCATTGCAAAACTGCATCCTCGAGACATCTAGGGGGCTCTGGCCATGGCACTGTCCTTGTCCCTTTCCTTGGCAAAATGCTGTGTTTCAGTTTTAAGGGACTGGGAACCCAAACAGAGCCATTGCCTAAGATCCTTGGATAAGTTCATAAAATGTGACTGTCTGAACTTAAAGAGAGGAAAGGGTTAAAGTGAAAGTGTTAGGGTTAGCCTGTCAGGCTCCTCTGTGCAGGGGTTTCCCAGGCAAGAATACTGGAGTGGGTGGCCATCCCCTTCTCCAGCGTATCTTCCTGACCCAGGGATCAAACCCGGGTCTCCAGCACTGCATATTCTTTACCATCTGAGCCATCAGGGAAGCCCCAAAGGAAACTGATGCAAAATGGCTAAGCCACACCACCTCCTTGAGTGTGAGCTCTGTGAGAATGGAGACTCTATTGACCATATTTGTTGTTTTATCTCTAGTGTCTGGCAATATGATGTTCAGTGCTCAATCAGTTCAGTTCAGTCGCTTAGTTGTGTCCGACTCTTTGCGACCCCATGAATCGCAGCACGCCAGGCCTCCCTGTCCATCACCAGCTCCCGGAGTTCACTCAGACTCACATCCTCGAGTCCGTGATGCCATCCAGCCATGTCATCCTCTGTCGTCCCCTTCTCCTCCTGCCCCCAATCCCTCCCAGCATCAGAGTCTTCCAATGACTCAACTCTTCACAGGAGGTGGCCAAAGTACTGGAGTTTCAGCTTTAGCATCATTCCTTCCTAAGAAATCTCAGGACTGATCTCCTTCAGAATGGACTGGTTGGATCTCCTTGCAGTCCAAGGGACTCTCAAGAGTCTTCTCCAACACCACAGTTCAAACGCATCAATTCTTCGGCGCTCAGCCTACTTCACAGTCCAACTCTCACATCCATACATGACCACAGGAAAAACCATAGCCTTCACTAGACGGACCTTAGTCGGCAAAGTAATGTCTCTGCTTTTCAATATACTATCTAGGTTGGTCATAACTTTCTTTCCAAGGAGTAAGCGTCTTTTAATTTCATGGCCGCAGTCACCATCTGCAGTGATTTTGGAGCCCCCCAAAATAAAGTCAGTGCTCAATAAATGGGTTTAATTAATAAAATCATTGTTACAGTCTTGCCAGGAAATGCTGTAACACTTAAACTACTAAACAATAAAAAGTACATTAGATTAGAAGTGAGAAAGCCCAAGACTGATTTTTGGCATTTCTAGTAACTACCTGTGAGCATCAGTTTCCATATCTTTAAATGGGTTCAATAGCATCTAGCTCACAGCACTACTGGTAGCGTTAAATGGAACAGCATATTTAAAAGGCTTGAGCACAATACCTGATACAGTGAAGTGTGCTTAATAAATACAGAGTCTGTTAAATGAAATTAGAGGACTGCATACATCTTAGCGAGATGACTACAGTGACTCTAAAAAGGAAGCACCAATTTACAATGTAACCAATGAAAGAGAAGCCAAAGTCATGAACTTTCCAGTCTGTCCTAAGAAAGCGTTATAATAACAGAAACATTTGGTGATAAATACAAAGAATATTTTAAAAAGGGAATCAATTGATAAAGTTTTGCCAGTGTTTCTTTGACAGTTTTCGATGCTAACTTTGTTTTCATATGAACAAAACTGCTTTCCTGAGTTATCTAGTGCCAGCTAACTAAAACTTGCTTTCAAAGTTCTTGCTAAGAAAAAATTATGCAAAATTCGGAAATAAGGCGAAGAAGTTATTGCATATTTTTGTTTCAATGTCATACTAGAAAATTATCTGAAATACTCACTTAAGGATTAGCTGAGGCTCTGGGAAATTATCATTTTGTTTGACTTACTATTTATTATCTGTTATAGGCTAAATGTTTGTGTGCCCCCAGATTTATATGCTGAAACCCTAATTACTGCTCAAAGTCCAGAGTCTGTAACTTTGGCTGTTAACTTGGAGAAATTCAATGTGTTGTTTTCCCACTAGGCTTGTCAGTGGTTTCTGTTGGTAGAAATGAGAGCGCTACAGATTACAGTTTTATCAACTGGCAGGGCATTAATCATTTTTATCTAATGTGACCTGAGCCTCAGTTTTCCTGCTCTGTAAAATGGCATTAATGTTTCTCCTATGCAATTAAATATAATGCATATAGCACTTGTAAGGCACTGCTTAACACATAGCAAACTTAATTAAATGATACTATGATTATTTAGATCAGAGGTTCACAGCTGTGTCTTGTTGGGTGTGTGTAGTGTTCAAAAATATTGGTGGCCAATAGGTAAAATTCAGGACACTGCATATTAATATATACATTGATTTTTTACTTCTCTTAAAAAAAATTCAAAAGATCTGACAGTACAAGGCTTAAATGCCTACATGGCAACCAAAACTCTAAGTGGGTGGCATCTTCTCTTTGGGATGGGCAGGTATTGTCCCACTTGCCATGGGCCACACCCAGGTCTCTTTGTTCCTTTCCCTTCCCTGCCTGGCCCTTGAGGCTTCAGTCTCTGGTTTAGAGCATCATCTCCTTATTCCAATAACCTCAGATATGCAGATGACACCACCCTTATGGCAGAAACTAAAAAGCCTCCTGAGGAAAGTGAAAGTGGAGAGTGAAAAAGTTGGCTTAAAGCTCAACATTCAGAAAACGAAGATCATGGCATCCGGTCCCATCACTTCATGAGAAATAGATGGGGAAACAGTGGAAACAGTGTCAGACTTTATTTTTCTGGGCTCCAAAATCAATGCAGATGGTGATTGCAGCCATGAAATTAAAAGAAGCTTACTCCTTGGAAGAAAAGTTATGACCAACCTAGATAGCATATTCAAAAGCAGAGACATTACTTTGCTGACTAAGGTCTGTCTAGTGAAGGCTATGGTTTTTCCTGTGGTCATGTATGGATGTGAGTGTTGGACTGTGAAGAAATCTGAGCGCTGAAGAATTGATGCTTTTGAACTGTGGTGTTGGAGAAGACTCTTGAGAGTCCCTTGGACTGCAAGGAGATCCAACCAGTCCATTCTGAAGGAGATCAGCCCTGGGATTTCTTTGGAAGGAATGATGCTAAAGCTGAAACTCCAGTACTTTGGCCACCTCCTGCGAAGAGTTGACTCATTGGAGAAGACTGATGCTGGGAGGGATTGGGGGCAGGAGGAGAAGGGGATGACAGAGGATGAGATGGCTGGATGGCATCACTGACTCGATGGATGTGAGTCTGAGTGAACTCCGGGAGCTGGTGATGGACAGGGAGGCCTGCGTGCTGCGATTCATGGGGTCGCAAAGAGTCGGACACGACTGAGCGACTGAACTGAACTGAACTCCTTATTCCTCAATTGCACAGGAGGTCTTCACAGAGCATTACTTCTTTTCCTCTGTTCACCAGCCCTGCAGGAATGCATGGCATGCTCAAGCTGAGTGCATGGATAGTATGTATTCCCGAGGTTCTCTGAGATTGTTATGTCCTGCTAGAGACTCTCCATGGCTCGAAGCATAGGCTGAGCGCCAGACTAGCTGATAATGATAGTCAGCAGTCATACAGAACTCCCACTGATGTCAGCCACTTGATGTGAGTTATCTTGTAGAATCTTCTAGACCATCTGAAGTCGGTATCACCAGTCCACCGTCTAAAATTTTAGAGCTCTGAAAACCAGAATAATTCTTATGGTAAAATCTAACTTGAACCAACATGAAGGTATATACAGCCTTTATTTCCCCCGCCTAATGTAAATACCTCATTTTGCTGCAGAAATACTAATGTGTTTGGTTACTAGGTATTGCCCTAGACCCCACCGGAGGGATGATATTCACCCTGTCCTGACTTTCTAAGGTCTGAATATGTGGCTCAAAGGGTTTCAGATAAGGTGTGGAGGACATGTGTTATTCCCATATTAAAGACAAAGAAATGGAATCCTTGAGAAGTTAAGAAAAAAATCCATGTAAGTGCTTAACTGTAATGACACTCATCAGATAGTGTTTCCTTGGTGACCTGAAACAGGTCACTTTTGTGGACCTCAGTGACTCCATTTGTATTGGGTCGGCCAAAAAGTTCATGTGGGTTTTTCCATAAGATGTTACAGAAAACCCCGAATGGATTTTTTGGCCAACCCGACAAAATGCAGGCTGGCACTGCTAGCTGTATGCCACACACCTCATCGCTTTTAGGTCTGCTGTCCTGTAATGCAGGTGGTGGTGTCATTATCCTCATTTTGCTGATGGAAGGTACTGAAGTTCAGAGAACTTAAATACCTTGCCCAAGGTCACCTAGCCAGTGCCTGGAGAGCTCCTGGTGAACCAGGTCTGTCTGACTTTGGCATCACACACCCTTTCGTGGAGTTCAGGGGTCCTCGGAGCTGTAAAAAGAGTCCCTCTTTTGTATTCCTATCAGATTTCTTCACTAAAAAAATCATGCCCAGCCCATTTTATCTCTCGTTCCCCACATTCCAGCAGTCATCGGCTTGACAGAGAGGCCAGGAAAGCTTTGAAAGTGGTGTTGACTGTTCCCCACCTCTCCCACCCCAGGGGAGACTCTCAGCCATGCCGAAATGTCCACTTTCAGATGATTGCAGGCACTTCCTAGGATCTTATTTTCTAGAACCCAGTGATCTGTCTCTCCCTCTTCCTGCTGTAAAGCTTTCTGCAAGTAGGTGCAACTTTTCTCTAGGGACATTCAGCCCCAATAAGTCTGAGCTCAACAGGCTCAATTCTCCAGCTCCTGTTAATGAGGTCCGTCCCTCCTCCTTCCTTCCGTCCCTCCTATATGATTGCTGCTCCTCTCACTTAGGGGACACAGGAGAAATCACAGGAGCTCCTGGGCTGGGCCGTGCCCGGGGACCTTGGCCTCACTGAACAGGGCTGGGGAGCCTGTGATCTTCCAGCCAGTCCAAGTGACCGAGAAGGTGTGGCTGTTTTCCATAATGTCATGTTTTTCGATATCTGGGTGATAAATACAATGGCTTGTGAAGTCTGCTGTCTTTAATCGTGGGCTCTGGTAGATTCACTGTCTACTAAAAAAGAGATGCTACATGGAGACAGAAAGCACCAGGGTCTGCTATCTCCCTCATGTTCTTTACCCTTCTGGCTTTGGGCAAGACACTTGACTTTACTGAAACTGTTTTATTGTCTGGAAAATGGAAATGAAACGATCTAGTTCTGCCTATCCCAAAGGCCTACAGAGAGAACCATAGTGTTAATAGTCATGGATGTGACATCCTGTGCTAACATCGCACACAGTCATCGTGTAAACCTGGGAACAGTGGGTGAGTTATAGCCAAGGATGAGGAGAGAAGGTCACAGGAGGTCAGATCTACAAAGAGGCGAGATGAAAAGTTCAGTAGACTGAACTCCAACAGACTGGAGAGATGATCCCGAGCTTATACACATAAATCCAGCATATATTCCTTTCCGCCACTTCAAAATGATGGCAAATGCTTGGATTTTATGAATGATTGGGAATTCTGTTTTGGCATGTCTTTTAAAGCCTCTTTATCCCTTAAGATCTTGGGTAGTGGAAGAAATACAACAGGAGCAACAATTGAGAGAAACAACGTGTACCAGAAACAAACCTGCACCAACTCTCAGTGGTGAGGTTAGATTATAAAATTTATCTATTATATAAACTATAAATTCAAAAATGTTTGCAGGGAATCAGTTCAGTTCAGTTCAGTCCCTCAGTTGTGTCCGAGTCTTTGTGACCCCATGAACCGCAGCACGCCAGGCCTCCCTGTCCATCACCAACTCCTGGAGTCCACCCAAACCCATGTCCATTGAGTCGGTGATGCCCTCCAACCATCTTATCCTCTGTCATCCCCTTCTCCTCCTGCCCCCAATCCCTCCCAGCATCAGAGTCTTTTCCAATGAGTCAACTCTTCGCATGAGGTGGCCAAAGTACTGGAGTTTCAGCCTTAGCATCATTCCTTCCAAAGAAATCCCAGGGCTGATCTCCTTCAGAATGGACTAGTTGGATCTCCTTGCAGTCCAAGGGACTCTCAAGAGTCTTCTCCAACACCACAGTTCAAAAGCATCAATTTTTCTGTGCTCAACTTTCTTTATAGTCCAACTCTCACATCCATACATGACCAGTGGAAAAACCATAGCCTTGACTAAATGGACCTTTGTTGACAAAGTAATGTCTCTGCTTTTTAATATGCTGTTTAGGTTGGTCATAGCTTTTCTTCCAAGGAGTAAGCGTCTTTTAATTTCATGGCTGCAATCACCATCTGCAGTGATTTTGGAGCCCAGAAAAATAAAGTCAGCCACTCTCTCCACTGTTTCCCCGTCTATTTGCCATGAAGTGATGGGACTGGATGCCATGATCTTAGTTTTCTGAATGTTGAGCTTTAAGTCAACTTTTTCACTCTCCTCTTTCACTTTCATCAAGAGGCTCTTTAGTTCTTCTCCATTTTCTGCCATAAGGGTGGTGTCATCTGCATATCTGAGGTTATTGATATTTCTCCCTGCAATCTTGATTCCAGCTTGTGCTTCATCCAGCCCAGCGTTTCTCATGTACTCTGCATAGAAGTTAAATAAGCAGGGTGACAACATACAGCCTTGACATACTCCTTTTCCTATTTGGAACCAGTCTGTTGTTCCATGTCCAGTTCTAACTATTGCTTCCTGACCTGCATACAGATTTCTCAAGAGGCAGGTCAGATGGGTCTGGTATTCCCATCTCTTTCAGAATTTTCCACAGTTTATTGTGATCCACGCAGTCAAAGGTTTGGCATAGTCAATAAAGCAGAAATAGATGTTTTTCTGGAACTCTCTTGCTTTTTCCATGATCCAGCGGATGTTGGCAATTTGATCTCTGGTTCCTCTGCCTTTTCTAAAACCAGCCTGAACATCTGGAATTTCACAGTTCACGTATTGCTGAAACCTGGCTTGGAGAATTTTAAGCATCACTTTACTAGTGTGTGAGATGACTGCAATTGTGTGGTAGTTTGAGCATTCTTTGGCATTGCCTTTGTTTGGGATTGGAATGAAAACTGACCTTTTCCAGTCCTGTGGCCACTGCTGAGTTTTCCAAATCTGCTGGGAATGATAAACTCTAAAAAAAAAATCTAGCAGATACAAAAAAAAAAAAAGCCAAATAGAACTTCCAAAACAGAACCTATAGGAACTGAAATTAAACACACCACAGTTTCATAAATGGCTTCTCTGGTGGCTCAGACAGTAAAGAATCTTTCTGCAATGCAGGAGACATGGGTTGAATCCTTGGGTCAGGAAGCTCCCTCGGAGAAGGGGATGGCAACCCACTTCAGTATTCTTGCCTGGAGAATTCTATGGACAGAGGAGCCTGGCAGGCTACAGTTCATGGAGTTGCAAAGAGTCAGCAACGACTGAAGTGACTTAGCATGCATGCACACTAGCTGGGAAAAGATTAGAGGCAAGGCCTCCCATTGAAGCGAACAGTAGGCTAGGTGTAACTGGAGTTGTGGGTGGGTGAGGGAAAGGAAATATACAAGACCTCTGGAAGCTAGACCTCTCCCTTGACAACAATAGTAGCACCAGCATCAGGACCAGATTGTCAGGAGCAGAAGCTTGTACTTCTTTGGGAAAAATAGAAAAGGGATGGGAGAGGGAGACATGACCAGCTCTTACCAAGTTGTTCAGAAGTAGGCAATGTCTGTCTGTCATAAATTCCAACTATGATCCAAAACAAGAAAGTATAATTAGCAAACTCAGGACGTATTCTTGAACATCAGTGCTAATTAAACAAAGGTCATTTGTGTTTTCCAACTGCATAGTCTTAAAATTGAAGCCAGGAATCCAGGTTCATGAAATCTTTTTAGGAGGTGAGACCTCTTAGCAAAGCAAAAGGGCGTAAGAAATGAATGGAAATATACATCAGAGTCCAGAATCCGAAAACTTGGCACTCAGAAGAAACCACAGAATTACAGTGGGGCAATCCCTTTATTCAAAGGAGAGGGAACTAAGCCTTAGAGTGGCAGCTACAGAGCACACAGTTAACCTCCTAACCTCTACTTTGAAACAAAAGGAATGCCACCTACCAAAGCAGTCGCCCTTGGCTCCGCTTTCCAGAAGGAAAGATTGCTGTGGGTGGGACTGTGAACCCCTGGTCATCTGGTGAACGGTTGGCCAAGTCAGTGGCTGGTGGGGCACAGGGAGGAGAGCCGGTCAGAAAAGGGTTGGTGGAGATGAGCTTTGAAGCATACCCTACTGCAGCCCCTGGCTGGTTGTGCCAGGACTGAAGACACTAAATGAAGAAGGAAAAGGTGCTTTAGGCAAGGAAATGACATAAGCAAAGGCCCAGAGGTACAGCTATATGTAGACTGACTTGGTTGATTGATTTATTCAAAAGGCATTTGCTGGGACCTGGTCATGTGTTGAGCTCAGCACAGGCCAACTGGACATGGTCCCTGTTGTCATGGACTTTCTGGTCCAGTGGGCTGGGGAGGGAGGGAAAAAGATGAGACAGCCAGCAGGAGTTTGAATGTCAACTGTGGAAGGATTTTTGATACATTCCTGGGGAAAAGAAAGCAACCAGAAAACAAACAACTTCCCAGTTGCCATTATTACTGTTACTGCCAGAACCCCCTACCTCTCAGGGTTCTGGTTATTCCAAGCTGTTCCTTCAGGAAGCAGACCAAGCTGAGAACAGTGGGTGTTCCCAGACTGGGGACTTCAGGAGCTTCTGTCTTCTTCTTTGTACTTTTGTATATCTTTCAAACTCTCCCTTAAATGTGCGCTACTTTGAAAATCAGGAAAATTAAAACAATAAACCCTATACTTTAAAAAAAGTATTTAAATGACTGATATTAACTATACATATAAAATATATAGATATGGGAAAAAATCCATAATATATTGCTGAGTGGAGAAAAAGAGCAAGCAGGTGGCCACAGGACAAAATATATAAAGTGATTTCATTATTGTAAAAAAAAACTATGTATGTTTGTATTATACATGCATATAATACATATAAATGTATATATATATACACATACATACATACAAAGCTCTGGAAGAACCTACACAAAATTCCAGTGGTGGGGTGTGATAGTTGAATATTTACAGGAAGAATGCTTTAACTCTTGCCATTTTAAAGTCCCAAAATAGATAGCTATAATGTCTCATTTATTGAGGGTCTTCCCTGATGGCTTAGCAGTAAAGAATCTGCCTGCAACACAGGACACACTGGAGATGCTGGTTTGATCCCTGGGTCGGGAAGATCCCCTGGAGGAGGAAATGGCAAGCCACTCCAGTATTCTTACCTGGAAAATCCCACGGACAGGGAAGCCTGGCGGGCGACAGTCCATAAGGTTGCTAAGAGTCAGACACAACTGAGCACACACATCATTTATTGGGATTTTTTGCTCTAGATACTGTGCTAGAATATTCCTTCTCACTCCTGGTAGCTTCTACTCTATCCTACTCTCTGGGCACCACGGAACAACTCATTCAAATCTGTGCCCACCCCTGTCTGAAGATAGACCCTTCAGATGGAATGTATCTTGGGCTCCTTGAATCTTCCATTTCGGACACTCCTCCAGGGGAGGTCAGGCTTTGTGGAGCAGCAAGCCTGCTGGAATTATTTCTCTGCTTCCTCTGTGGAGCTCCTTTGCCTGAGGAGGTGTTTGCAATGGGGATGGTGACAGGGCAGTGAGCCCAGAAGGTCCGTGGAATGAGGATGGGGCCATCTCTGGCTAGTCCTGTCCTAAGAGGAGGGGAGGGAGGGAGGAGGAGGGTTAGAGAGGTGTCCCCACCTCCCCACTTGGCACCCACCTGTGGCTGACAGCCTCTTTCTTCCTTTCACCCTGCCCAGCCCAGGAAGGAGGTTGAAATAATTAGCACCTAAGTGGAAACTCTTTTACAAGGGAGTGTGAACTTCTCCATGACCTGCATTTTAAACCTTCTGTCACTAATTGCAGAACACAAGCTTTGTCTTCTCTGAAAGGAAGGAAGGCAATGGAAATCAGGTGAAGAGGGTAGGGGGTCCTTTTTGGGTAGGGCCCCCCTGTCTCCAAACGTGCTGCAAGTGAGCTCTTCAGTAGCCCAGTCCAGGGTCTGCTGCCTGTCTGTGACCTGGGGCCCAGCCATCTCCTTCCTAAAGCGGGTGAGGCCCTACCTGATGCCCCGGCCCTCAGGACAGATGAACTATGTGTAGGAGCAGTTGGGGGCCTAGAAATAGGTCTGAGCATGATTAAAGTGGTAGAGGACTCTAGAGAAGGAACTAGAGAGTCTAGTGACGCAGCATGATCTGGGAGGATTTTTCAAGGGTTGATTAATTTGGTGAATGGGTAGACCATTTAAAAGGTTCAGAAGAGAAAAGTAAGTTTCCCTCTTACCCTTACCCCCCAGGTGGCTCTCTCTCTTTATGTATCTGTGTGTGTGGTGGCACCAGTGGGAAAGAATCCGCTTGCCGATGCTGGAGACACAGGAGGCATGGGTTCGTGCCCTGGGTCAGGAAGATACCCTGGAGTAGGAAATGGCACCATTCTTGCCTGGAGAATTCCATGGTCGGAGGACCCTGGCGGGCTACAGTTTATGTGATCAGAAAGAGTCAGACATGACTGAGCACGCACACACATGTGTATTTACATATAATGACTCTCCGTGGAACATACTCTTGTTCATCTTTTGTTTTATGAAGCAGTACTTTTCAGGCCTACTACTTGCTGTGAGACCTGTTAATGTCATTAATTTCCTTAATGCTCAACTTCCTCCTATGTAAAATGGGGGATAAGAAGATTACTGACCCCATGGGGCTGTTGTGAGGAATAAATGTGTTAATCCATGTAAAGTCATTAGAGCAGTGCCAGCAAACAGCTAATGCCCTGTCGAGCATTAGCTGTTATTATCATCTGGGGCATTGAAAACAAAGACTTTTAGCCTGTGATCACCCCCAAGAACTTGAATCTTTGTCTTTTAAGGTATGTAATGAGTGTGGGGGCAGGGCGAGGGTGGGGGGTGGAGATCGAGATAAAGAGATGATTCAATGTTACAAGAAAAGAATGGTGATTGATTCTGACATTCTGATTCTGGAAACTGAAAATTAACATGAAGAGAACACAACGACAAAAGTGTCTATTCATTACCTGTCTACCATGTGTCGGATGCTCTCCTGGCCCTTGACATACCTTATTTTAGACCTGCAGCAGAGCTTTGAGGGTGGGTATTATTATTCCCAATGTACAGAGTGGGACACTGAGACTTCAGTTAATTTATGACCAGAAAACGAAGTCACGTAAACTTAGCCTTTTGAGTGTCCTGTTTACACCAACCACATAGTACAATAGCTGTCATGTGTTCACGTGCAGGTTAGTGCCGGTGGTTTTATTTGATTCTACCCTGTGCTCTGTGCCTGGCTCCTGTGGTGTGGTCTGTGCTTAAACCAAATAAATAAGTAGGTGGGTTCCTGACCTCGAGCCTCATTAGCACCTCACTTATTGATACTCTATGCGATGTGATTGAAGGCAGTCGTTGAAGCTGATTGCTTCCAGGGTAAAACATCATCTTGCTTCTTTCCTGAAACATGCCTGGGAAACTGCATTTGATTCTTCTTTCCATCTGTCCCAGAGGTGTAAGAAATAAAACACCTAAAGCAGTCCATTTTCAAGAATGGATAGCTTCGAGTGACTGCTTGCTGATGTAATAGCCGATAGTTGTAAGGGTTACAAAACTAGAAAGTCCAGGCAAACAAAGGAAGGGCGGGATGCCTAGGATTTTCACACGGGTTCATCCTATTGGTGAATTCAAAACCGAAGAATGGAGATCAGTTCACAGGAAAGGAGGAAACAAGATGTCAGGGAAGGGCCAGCCCATAAAAAGGGAGGGAGCAGACCTAGGCGACATCCTGGAAGATGGATCACCCGATAGTACTCAGCCAATGAGGGGCTGGGGGAAGGACTTTTGTGCTAGGGATAACTTGCTCTGTGTACTGTCTCTGGGTATGCTTGCCCATCAGACATGCGATTTTGCAAGACTGTCATTAAAGCCTCACTTCCCACTGCACCGCGTGTCTCCAAGTCCATTCTTTGAGTTTGGGCTGGTGACTGTGTTTCTCACAGAGGCATCACCTGAGTGTTGCCCTCCACCTGCTGTGCCTTTGACCAGACTTTGTGCCATCAGTTGGTTTCCTGTGGCACAGCCCTGGTCCCGTGTCTATCAGGCTGAAAGCCGCAGATCTTTCAGGTCTGGATAGGGTTGTACAGAAAGCCTGGACTGACAAAAGTCAAGGGAGTATCAGTCCCGTGGGGTAAAGAGTGGCAACTCTTTGAGGCCTTTTATGCCAACCTTCTGGGTTCTCTGCATTCTAGTTGGTTGGAGTTGCAGAAACCTAAAACCATAATGAGTGATCACAGTTGATACCATGTTTCGGACTCTGATGGGGGCCAAGAATAGGGAGGGAGGAGTTGGCAGAAAGCAGCACCTGTGAGTGTCTGATGACATTTAAATGGTGTGGGTTTCGTCTCTTTCTTCGAGTGCAGTGGACGCCTCCTTCTCCACTCCAGTATGGAGCCCTGGCACCCATGGGAGGGCTGGCAGGAGTTCTGGGCACTGGCGGGGGAGGGAGGTGGCCCCCTGTGTTGTCCTGGCTTTGCAGGCGTTGAGAACTCTTCCCCTTCAAGAGCTGACTCAGGAGGAACGTAAATAATAATGACAGTCCTAAGCAAATACATAATTGAAAATTCCACCGATGGAGTTTCTACTGAAAATAAGTCACAATAAGGATTGTTCAGGGAGCTGAAGTGATGCCATTGTAAGTGCTGCCCAGTTACTCTGGGTCTTTGGTTCCCTGAGCTGCCTGTTCACCTCTTGCTCCTGTTTTTCTACTGATCTGCCCTTACATATCTTGCTGATTGAACTCTTTGTAAAATAGGAAGCTAACCTTGTATCAGTGCTCACAGTTTGCCAACAATGTTCTCCAGTGTTATCGATCTTATTTTGTTTGTGGCATTTATTTTTGCCATACAGAAATGGCACCTTTTTATGGAGTTGGATGCATTTGTTATTTTTTTTAAATTTGGGGTTTCATGGTCTGCTTGAAAAGTTTTTCTCTACTCTTAGATTTTATATTTTGTATGCTTTTTGGAGATATGGTTTCATTTTTAAAATATAAATCTTTGATCCTTCTAGCACATTTTTGGTGTTAATAATTAAAGTCGGGGTCTAACTGGCGTGCTGCAATTCATGGGGTCGCAAAGAGTCGACTGAGCAACTGAACTGAACTGAACTCATGATTTTTTTTCCGACTGATTATCAGTGGTCCCTCCAAATCATTTATTGACTTCTCCCTTTGCTCACTGAAGTGCCATTTTTATCATAATCTAAGCATCCATGTGCATTTCAGTCTATTTATGGTCCCCGTCTATTCTGTTGCACTGTCTTTTCCCTCCACTATAAACCTTTAATTATTGTTGATTCATGATGCATTTTAATATTTAGTGGTTGTGCTAAGTCATTATTTTTCTTTGGATTTTTCCCCAACTGTTTTCACATGTTTATTTTTCCAGATAGATTTTAATATCATTTTATAGCCCTCCTTCCTTGGTGGGTTAGCTGGTTAAGAATCCACCTGTAATGCAGGAGACCTGGGTTCAATCCCTGGGCTGGGAAGATCCCCTGGAGAAGGGAACAGCTACCTGCTCCAGTATTCTGGCCTGGAGAATTCCATGGACTGTATAGTCCATGGGGTCGCAAAGAGTCGGACATGACTGAGCAACATTCACTTCACTTTACTTCTTTTCCATCTTCTTGGTATTTTATTTATAAATGCATGGAGTATATACGTTACTTTAGGGAAAAAGGCATCCAAAAGAAGCCCATGTCTTCCCATTAGTTTTCTTTTAGGAACCTCTTTAGAACTTGACACTTTTTTCTTATGGATCCTACATTCACTTGGTTAAATTTTATTGCTACGAATGTTTTCTGTCATTATAGTAAATGAAATACGCACTCCTTATGTTTTCTGAGTGGCTATGTGACTTTAGGCAATCACTCACCCTCTCTGGGCCTCAGTTCTCTTGCCCATAGAGAAGGGAGCATGTCTCTAAGGCTTTGCATCTCAAACTAGTTGAGAAGTTTATGGAGTAGTCAAGGACTTTGTACAGGATGCTGGTATTTTCAAGGGCAGCTTTGCCCTCATTGCATTTTCATGAAAAAGACCCAGGGTCAGCTCAGTTTCTCTGGTCCCAGCTGTGCAAACAAATACCTGGGTCAACCCTAATTGGAGCCTCTGTGAGCCTCCTGCCCCCTCCGGGGATTCACCAAGACTCAACTGCACCTCACTTCTCTCTGCCAGCAGGCTGGACACCCTGCAGAATGGGCAGCAGCTCTATCCCACACCAATCTCTCTTTACTGGGCATCTGCCATGTGCCAGGCACTGTGCTAGCCTCTGGATGGGGCCCCTAGCTATTTATCCGATGTGGGCACAACCGCTTTGAATAATGCACACCTCCAAGTGTTGCGGAAAGTGACCCCTTCCATGGCCTGAAAGTGGACTCTTACCTCACATTCGGAAATGAATTGTCCGAGGAGACACTCATGCTGACGAAGCAAGAAGTTCGTTGGGAAGCCCCCGTCCCCATCCACCCCCTTCTCCCCGGCAGTGAGCAGGAGGGTAAGGGAGCCCAAGAGAACTGCTCTACCACAGAGCTCCAAGTCTCGGATTTTATGATGATGAGATTCGTTTTCGGGTTGTCTCTGGCCAATCATTCTGTTTCAAAAATTTACTTATTTTTCACTGAAGGATGATCGCGTTATAGTATTGGTTTGATTTCTGCCATACATCAACATGAGTTTGCCATAGGTGTACATATGTGGCCAATCGTTTTGACTCAGGGTCCTTCCCTTGGCGCACGCATTCCTCAGCCAAGATGGATTCCGGCAAGGAGGATTCTGGGAGGTGGTAGGACACGTGGTGTCTCCTTCTGACCTTTCTTGAATTCTTTCAGTTGGTAGTGGCTTGTGTAAAATAAATCATGCAAGTGGTTACTCTGGTGCCCTGCCAGGGTGGGCGGTTTCAGTCCGTGTTCCCCCTAAACAAGTACAACTTGCATCTCAGGGCTGATTCTGAGTCAGTTTGGGCTTCCTTGTACCCGGAGGGACTAGTCAAGGGCCTTTCCTCCAGGATGTGAAGACAACCCAGCTGGCAGGTGTGGTAATGGCGGGAGAGGATGCTGAGAGAGCATTTCCTAGAGAGACTGAGAATTGTTGGGCTGGCCAGCCGGGGGGAAGCCAGCTCAGCCTCCCACCCTGCAGTGTGTCTCTTCCACACTTTGCATCTGCCTCACACCCCACTGTGCTGGGTGACAGGCTCACACTCCTTGCTAATTCCAGGAGGGACCCATTTAACCTAATTGTTGCTTTAATTGAAAGTTAGCAGATAAGCACAGGTTTCTTTTCCATGCAAAAGAGGTTTGAACTACAAGAAACAAGCCCAGGGCATAAAAAAACAAATGCCAGCTTTAGTCTGACTTGGAGGAAGGAGGGCTTTGTGCCTCTGGTTCTTGCATCATAATGTATTTGAGTTAATTTGACTGGTAGGGGGGCTTAGTTAGCCAAACACTTTAATAGGATTGAAGTGAGATTGAGGTGGGCTGCTTTCAGACCCTGCCTGGATAAGAATGCATGGGCTTAAGCCCTCTTTTCTTTAAGGAAACAGCCCCCACACTGGTGCAGGCCAAAATAATTAAGTAATTAGCAAAGGCATTTGTCAAAATGCCCAGTGGGGCTGACGAAAATGACAGCTTTGAGAAGGATGAAGAGCTTGCAAATGGCATTTTCTCCAAGCTTGGGGCTGGGGTCAGGCCTGGAGCCTGCAAGGAAAACGCCTGCCTGGAACTCCAGGGTCCCAGCTCAACCTTTGGGGTTCAAGTTCACTTCCCTGTGGCAAAAGCCAAGCTCCTATTTCTAAGGAGGCTTTCTTGAAACATCAAAGGGCTCTTAATATGCAGCAAGCAAGTGAAAAATAAGGGAGTCATTTTCCTTTTCAAAGGATTGAGACCGTTAAACAGCCAAGTCTGTGGTAGAAAAAGCATTTGAGGTTTATTGAAATTAAAAGACTGGAGAAATAGCTGGGGGTTACAAGCCAGTCACCACTGTCGACAGTGAACTGATCCTGTACCTACTGTGTGCAGGACAAATCCCTGGGTTTTCTTAGGTCCATAAGGATGTCTATCCTTAGGTGTACCACGTTTGCTGTTGTAAGGACACTCAGTGTGCCTTCCCTGATGACTCAGTGGTGAAGAATCTGCCTGCAATGCAGGAGATGGGGGTTTGATCCTTGGGTTGAGAAGATTCCCCTGGAGTAGGAAATGGCAACCCACTTCAATATTCTGCCTGGAAGATTCCATGGACAGAGAAGCCTGGCGGGCTACAGTCCATAGGGTTGTAAAGAATCAGACACGACTGAAGCGACTTAGCATGTATGCACAAGTGAACACATCAGGGCATCCACAGTTACAACCACTTAGGAGCCCCTTCGACGTGCCAGGCACATGATACCCCATTCAACACCCACAGCAACCCTATGATGCTGGCATCCATTTTCCTCCTTTAATGGATGGGGAAGGGAGGCTCACAGAAGTTGGGTGACTTAGAGCTGAGAGGCAATAGAAAGGAAAGGTTAGGAGCAATGGAGTCACAGGGGTCCAGTTTTGATCTCAGGTGGCCTCAACCTGCAGCGGCTTGAAGCAGGATTTCGGTTCTGGCTAGAGACTGAAGTCGAGCCGTGGCAGTAAGAGCGCTGGATCTTAACCACTAGATCAGTGGCCAGTGACAAGGCTCCTATCCCTTCAGCTTTGCAGAAATGAATTCCCACAAAGACAGAAAGTAGTGAAACAAGTCAAGTGTTTATTAGGAAGAAAAAGAATACGTGTGGATAGATACATGGGCAGACTCGTGCATGGGCAGAGAGAGTCGTGGCTCATGGTAGCTTAAATCACTTACACAGGCATTTGTTCTGGGTTTCCTCTGGTCAGTCATCTTGCTTTGCCTGGTTCTGAGTTTGTGTTTATATATCTCAGGATCCTCTGATGTGCGCGCACCCACCTCTTAGTCAAGATGGATTCTAGCAAAGACACCCATGGGTAACCTGGCGTCACTCCCTTTTTGACCTCCAAGGAGCCTTTCTGTGCATGCATAGTTGGGAAGGTCTTCTTGACCTCAAGAATGAGAAATATGTGGTCTCTATCTTTAGCTGGGCAGAGTTCAGCCTCTCGTATTATTCTCCCGATAAGAAGGCTGAACTCCGAAGAATTGATGCTTTTGAACTGTGGTGTTGGAGAAGACTCTTGAGAGTCCCTTGGACTGCAAGGAGATCCAACCAGTCAATCCTAAAGGGAATCAATCCTGAATATTCATTGGAAGGACTGACGCTGAAGCTGAAGCTCCAATACTTTGGCCACCTGATGCAAAGAACTGACTCACTGGAAAAAAACCCCGATGCTGGGAAAGACTGAAGGCAGGAGGAGAAGTGGACGACAGAAGATGAGATGGTTGGATGGCATCCCCGAATCATGGACATGAGTTTGAGCAAGCTCTGGGAGATGATGAAGGACAGGGAAGCCTGGCATGCTGCAGTCCATGGGGTCGCCAAGAGTTGGACATGACTGAGCAACTGAACAACAATCTTTATCTTGGAATATCTGTCCATAGGGGACACACTCCAGCTACTCTGCCCTGCCCATCTATCTCCTGCCTCAGTCTGACACCAGATTCAAATGAAACAAGAACAGAGAAACGGTCTTTCAGTTTAGAAGCTAGGAGCTGGTGGTGGCAGGAGAGAGGTGTTTCACTGGAGGGAAATGGTTAGTCAGACATGGTGAAAGGAGAGTATGGAAGAGTGAGTCTTCGAAAACCAGTCGAAGGAAGAAACATCACCGTTGATGCAGCTGGGGAAGTCACTCAAGCTAGGGGGAGATGCTGCAAGAGAAGGAGAGTTTCAAGATGCCAGGAAGTGAGGGGATATTTGAGAAAGACGGCGTCTTCTGGAGGAGGTGGCCCAGAGAGTGCCAAGAAGCTTAGAGAGAGGATAGCCTTGTGGAGGTGGGAATGGAGTGGTAGGGAGAAGAGGGATGATTGTCCCTGAGAAGGGGAGGAAATGAAGGAGAGATTGGATAAAGTTATTGTGGTATTTCAGGTTAGAAAGAAGGGAGTGGATTCAGAGGGGGGTTTGGGAGCAGAGGAGGAGAGTGGAGAGGACTTAGGTGGAGAGGAAGTAGCTGACATGGGTGCTGTCTATAGTGGAAGTCAAGTTAGGCCGAGAACCAGTGGGATTGGTGAGAATGGTGATGGGTAGAAGGTTGCAGTCTGAGACAGGAGCTCAAGATCTTGCAGGCAGAGCATTTCCATGAATATAAATAGTGTCAGGGCTGGGGGTTGGAGGTGTCTTGAATGGGAGAGAGATTGAAAGGATAGGGACTTCCCTGGTGGTCCGGTGACTAAGACTCCATGTTCCCAACGTGGGGGGTGGGTGGGGGTGGGTTTAATCTCTGGTCAAGGGGAATTAGTTCCCACACGCTGCTACTTAGAGTTTGCATACTGCAACTAAGACTCAGCACAGCCAAACATATAAATAAAGATTGGGCTTCCCTGGTGGCTCAGCTGGTAAAGAATCTGCCTGCAATAAGGGAAACCTGGATTTGATCCCTGGGTTAGGAGGATCCCCTGGAGGAGGAAATGGCAACCCACTCCAGTATTCTGGCCTGAATTCCATGGACTGGATAAATCCATGGGGGTCGCAAAGAGTCAGACACGGCTGAGCACTTTCACTTTCATGGGGTTGGCCAAAAATGTTTGTTTGGGTTTTTCCGTAACATCTTACTGAAAGCCCCGAATGAACTTTTGGTCAACCCAATAAATAAAAGATCTTAGAGGCCCAAAAGTCAGGGGGTCATAGGTCTCTCTGTGAGTACTAAATGAATGATGACAGGCAAGAGTGTGTCAGGCACCAAAGTCCTCCAGGAACAGTGCCAAGGAGGTGACAGAGATGAGATGAGAACTGTACATGAGGTCATGAGGGCTTCTGGTGGGAAGAGCTGGGGCAGTGGTGGTGCCTGATGGACAAAGAGTAAACATTTGCCTCTTCTTTCTTAGAGGTGGTGAGAAACACTGAGGCTTTGGGGGTCGAGACCAACCTGGCTTCTAATCCTGGCTTTTAGCTTTCTAGTTGTGTGACCTTGGAGATATCACCCCAGATATTTCTGAGTATTCGAGCTCATCTACAAAATGGAGGTACCACTCCTGCTGGCGAGGTGTGAATGAGGATTACCTTAGGTTATGACCGTAGAGAATATGGAACGCATGGCATACAGCCGGCGCTCAGTACATGGCAGCGGCAGAAATGTTGGAGCCGGAAGAGCCCTCTAGTCATCTTGGCCAACACATGAGGAAAAGGAAGGCCAGAAAGGCCAGAGATTAGGGACAATGATGGAGTTCCCGTGAGATCCAGGACTCTGGTGGAAGTCTCATGGGGGAGGGCATGCAGGACCAAGGGATTCTGGAATCTGCCAGATCCCCAGCTAGCTGCCAGCTTTGGTTACAGGCTGAGTTGTGTGTGTGTGTTCGAGGCAGCGGGCCAGCTCTTTCCAAGGTGAGGAGTGCACATGGGGCTGTAAAGCTTGCCTTCTAAGTGTTTGTGACAGTATCTTTTAATCAGCCAAGTAAGCATGTTGCCTGTAAGAGAAGACGGATCCTCATCCATTTGCTCTTGATCTAAGCTCTGGGCATTGGCCCCCCTCTTTGGCTGAAGGCATATTCCAGGTTTGTTTACACCTCTGGTCTCTAAGCTTGGACCTGTCACGGCAGCAAGTTCTTTCCGTGGAGATTGCTTTGCGTGTGGCAGCGCTCACCTTTGCATGCCAGTGTCTGGTGGGAGCGGGTGCTCTGCAAATACCAACTGAACTGATGAATGCATAACTTCTTCGTCTTTGGTGATGACACAGTTCTCTGTCCATCTCTGCAGCTGGCCGACTGTGCAGAGGTGAAGGACCCAGCTACAGGAGTTTGGCCAAGGAGGGTTTAGATCCCATCTTGATCATGTACAACCGGTGACCTTCTCCAAACCACTTCACTTCCTGGACCCTCGACTTCCTCATCTATAAAGTGAAAACAATATGTCTCTTTTACCTCTTCTGGTGATTCATTTGGTGATGCGTGGCTGTGACCTTAGCCTCGTGTCCGCCCGGCCCTCTCAGTAATGCTGGCTGTTTTTTAAATTGTCACCAGAGCACTGGGTGTGGCAGACACACACACATTTATTATCTTCATTTTTTAAAAAAAGCTGAATGCCATGTGCCTGGCTAGCTCAATCGGTAGAGCATGAGGCTCTTCAAAAGCTGAATGCCTCTCTTGTCCCACATTCTAGAAGTGCTATGAGGGACTGGAGATATACCCCTGTTTCCCTCCTCCAGACCCCACTTCATGGCCACTGGGCTTAGCACTTCCGTGAGAGAAGAGCCAAGCCAACGGTCCTCCTCGGATACCTTGATTACAACCTTGAGCCACCTTCAACCTCAGGTGTGTTGGCCCTGACGAGGCAGCCAGGTAAAAGCTTGCCGCTAATAGTCCTGGCCTTTTGGGGGTGCTCACCGCCAGCAGGAGAAACACTCTGCGTGGAAATTACTTTAATTTGCAGTTGACAAAAGGCAAATTGTTGGCATTTTTTTGCTTGGAGCCTGGAATGTAACCTTGCATGGCTGCCCTAGACATTCCAGGTGACGGCTTCCATTAGACCGGCCCAGATTTCTAGCTTAAAGGAGGGGGAATAAGCACTTAAGTAATTTTACAGGGGGCAAAACCCCCAATCTGATTGCATCCTCCTAACTTCTGTCCCTTGGAAGTCCCTCCCACTCTTGGCAACATACAAAGCAGAGTCAGCGTGACTTCCGGTCATGTAGTGTCTTTCTTTGCTTCACCTTAAGTTGTGTATTTCCACAGTCCACAGGCTTGTCATTATTAGCTGAGGGGAGACTCCTTCCCATGATGTATCTGTGTTTTGCTTGTGTGTCGGGTCATGAGAGCAGGGCCTTCTCCTCTTTATTTCTTTGCACAATACCTGGGATGCAGGAAGGTCTCGGTCAGTACGTATTTGATGAAGGAGTGGATGCGTGAATGAATGAATGAGTGGCTTCTAGTTTTTCCCCAGACCAGAGCATCTTTGTCTGTCTAACCATAGCCTTCCATAGCATTCCAGAGGAAGGGCATCCTTTAGATGCAGTGCTGGTTGCCTTGCACTTAAAATCTTAAAATATGTCCCAGAGATGCCTGTCTCGGGTGGGGTTCCTGGAATGCAGGCTGAATGGAATGCCTTGTGGACCCAGGAGGAAACCGAGGCCGCTGCTGCCACCTTGTGGACAGAATTTGAAACATAAGTGGCAGCAATGTGGCCCTTAGGCCCTTCCATTTCTCCCAAAGAAATCTTGGCTAATTCTATGATGGAACAATCTCCTTTGCAATGCATTAGGTGATATTTCCAGATCTATGCTTAACCTACATATAGTCTCTGTTGAAATCATCATCATTATAGCAACAGTAATAAATCACATTTATTGAGTTCTAGGCTCTGTGCTATGTGCTTTATATTGGGGGGCGGCAGGGTGAGCCATTCTGATGCCTGTGCTGCTATTACCATCTCTACTGTAAAGAGAGGAAGTTGAGACTGCACAAGTTGTACCTGGCTAGTAAGTGGGAAGAGAGAACCAAGATTTGACCTCAGCTTGACAGGCTCTCCCCTTGTGGCTCAGCTGGTAAAGAATCTGCCCGCAATGTGGGAGACCTGGGTTCAATCCCTGGGTTGGGAAGATCCCCTGGAGAAGGGAAAGGCTACCTGCTCCAGTATTCTGGCCTGGAGAATTCCATAGACTGTATAGTCCATGAGGTTGCAAAGAGTCGGACACGACTGAGCAACTTTCACTTCACTTTCACTTCACTGACAGGCTCTGGGCCCAACTCTTGGTCATTATACCAAACTCTTTCCTACTTTCTTTTTAAAGTTCTTCCTCCCTTTCCAACCCTCTGTTTTGACAATACATCAGCACCTGCCATCGTATCAGGTCTTAATGATTTATTTATATGTTTGGTTCCCCAACAAGAAGACAGTGAGCCCCGTGGGAGTTGGTCAGAGCTGTTGAGAAAGGGATTTTATGTATCTGAGCAGCAGCTATGCACCAGGACTGCGCTAGATTAAGAGAATATAAAGATCTGTTAAACTAGGGCAAAGACCTTCCTTGTATATGCCTGCCAGGGGGTTGCTAAGCCATAGGAAAGACCTGGAGTATGCTCCTGGGATATAGCTTGTAATGGAGATGACAAGGGTAGTGAGTTGGAGGGAGGGGGCGGTGGGGATTAGTCATTTAACCAGTTCTTGTGTGTGTGTGTGTGTGTGTGTATTAGTTGCTCAGTCGTGTCTGACTCTTTGCAATCCCATGGACTGTAGCCCTCCAGGTTTCTCCACCCAGTTTTTACAGCCTGATTTTGTATGTGCTGGCCCCCTGCCCCAGCACTTCTCATGTAAGTCTTTATAGTGTTTCTGGGACGAAGAGATGGTAAGGCAGGTCTCAGCTCCTGTTGGGGTTGGCAGATTTCTCAGCTGTAAGTACCAGTGCCCTGTGAAGTGATGCCCTTTGGTGCTAAAGATATACATACAGGGGATACAGAGAGGAAAGGAGAACATAAGAAAGAACTAGAAAGGGGAAAGGAGAGAAGCAAAGAAAAGATAGACTCTAGAGGAGGTGATAGGGATCCAGAGGTCTTGGAGGCCCCCTAAAATATACAACCCAGAAGCCTGGATTCAGTCAAACAAGCAAGTGCCCTCTTTGGTCTGTTCCAGAATGCCGAGCGGCAGTCGTCTTCCCATGACTACTGCAAAGACACCTTCCAAGCTTCATAGGTGTCGCCAGGGTGGCTGTTTTTCTTCTGAGGTCAGAGGTCTTGTGCAGAAAGTGTACCACCATTATTAGTACCTCCACACCATCCTGCTGTCTGAATGTGCCTGCCTTCTTGGGTAACAGGTGCTGGGTGTGCAACCAGGTCTGGAGGGAGGAGGTAGGTGCTTACAGTGGCAACCCAGAGTCAGAGAAAGCCCCCAAAACAAGTAAGGTGGTGAGAAACCCTCAGAGCATGTGGCCAGGGCTTGGACCCACTTCCGCAGGGGTGGCGTGGCTTCCATCCCGGTGTGGCTCCTGGATGTCACTCCATCTGCATGGGGACACGTGGGGACATCCCGTCCCTAGGCAGCAACAAGGTGGCCTCCTCGAGAGCACGGCTTTGATCTTTTTGCTGTCCTCATTGTCTAGCTTATTACCAAAAGCCTGGTGAAAAGGAAAAAAGACTTGGTCAAGAATTGAAGAGCTGTCTGCTTCATAATATTGGGTTGGCCAAAAAATTCGTTTGGGTTTTTCCTTAACAGCTATGAAAAAATCTGAATGAAGCTTTTGGCCAACCCAATAGATATCTATGTCAGCTGTAAGAGTAGTCTTCACAGGACTGTGCTTTCCTATCGCTCTCTGACTTGAATCAGAAGTCATTACAAGAGGTATTTCTGCACTTTACAAATAGTGACAACATAAGTTACCATACAATTGTGGATGTAGCAAATGTCACGAACTGTTCTTAGATCCTGGGGGGACTTTTTAAAAAAAACTTTTTATTGAAATATAGTGGATTGACAGTGATTCAGGTGTATACCAAAGTGATTCATATGTATATGGTCTTCCCTGGTGGCTCAGAGGGTAAAGTGTCTGTCCACAATACAGGAGACCTGGGTTCAATCCCTGGGTTGGGAAGATCCCCGGGAGAAGGGAATGGCTACCTATTCTGGTATTCTGGCCTGGGAAGTCCCATGGACAGAGGAGCCTTGTGGGCTACAGTCCATGGGGTTGCAAAGAGTTGGACTTGACTGAGTAACACACACACACACACACACACACGGACTGCACTAGATCAAGAGAATATAAAGATCTGTTAAACTCGGGCAAAGACCTTTCTCTTATATGCCTGCCAGGGGGTTGCTAAGCCACGGGAAAGACCTAGAAGCTTATATTTATAGGCTTCCCCAGTGGCCTAAAGAATCCACCTGCAATGGAGGAGATGCAGGTTCTTCGATCCCTGGGTCAGAAAGATGCCCTAGAGAAGGGCATGGCTACCTACTCCACTATTCTTGCCTGGAGAATTCCATGGTCAGAGGAGCCTGGTGTGTTACAGTCCACAGGGTCACAAAGAGTCAGACACAACTGAAGAGGCTTAGCACGAACATATACACACACACACACACACACACACACATATATCTCTGCTGAGTATATATTTATATATGATATATGTGTTTGTGTATATGTATACTTTTTCAGATCTTCTCCACTATAGGATATTACAAGATATTGAATATCTTGTGTATACCCCCGTGCTATACAGTAGGCTTGTTGTCTGCTTTATATGGTAGTGTGTCTCTGTTAATCCCCAATTGCTAATTTATCCCTTCCCCCATTTGCCCACTGATAACCACTAGTTTTCTGTGAGTCTGTTTCTGTCTTGTAAATAAGTTCATTTGTATCATTTTTATAGATTCCACATGTAAGTGATATCATATGATACTTGTCTTTGACTTAGTTCGCTGAGTAAGATAGTCTCTAGGTCCATCCATGTTGCTGCAAATTGAATTATTTCCTTCTTTTTTATGGCTGAGTAATACTCCATTGTATATATGTACCACATCTTCCTTATCCATTCTTCTGTTGATGGACATTTAGGTTTCTACCATGTCTTGGCTGTTGCAAATAGTGCTGCACTGGGATGCATGTGTCTTTTCAAACTAGAGTTTTTGTCTTTTGTGGATTTATGCCCAGGAGTGGGATTGCTGGATCATATGGTAGCACCATATTTAGGTTTTTAAGGAACCTCCATACTGTTCTCCATAGGGGCTTATCAGTTTACATCCTAGAGAGATGTTTTTATCACCTTCTGGTGTTAGAAAGAAATTGCATTTTTTCTTTGGACCTAGTATGTTTTTATGAAATAGATAAAAGCAGCCACATGATATTCTTCTAACCTCAGTGTCCTAGACATTCCAAGCCACATTTTAAACCTAAATAAGAGCAACTGTGCTGTCTTAGAATTGACATTGTTTTTCTTCTGTTACCTCTGTTTCAACCTCCTGAAAATTTCATTTGCTCGATTCTGCTTTTCTGTGTGTGTGTGTGTGTGTGTGTGTGAGTTAACTCTAAGCCCCTTCTTCCTCTTTATAAAAAGAACACAAACAAGTTTAATTTAAAACTTGGTAAGGTTTAAAGATGGACTTAGATCTCAGTTTATTGGTTGGGGACTCTTGCTTAGGTTATTTTAAGCACATTGAGAGTTCTTTAGCAGAATTTACATTTTCTAAGTGAAAAAAAAGTCCGAGCATGTGCTTTCCCTGAAGGGTGTTGGAGGATTTTTCTGCCTCTCCAGACACAGAGGGGAGACTCTGTCCTCACAGGAGGTCCTCGGAGAGGACTCACGGCAGCCTTGTTATTAAGCTCTGACAGCAGCCCCTTCTCCCCACGCTGCTCTAGGGGATGTCCAGCAATCAGGGCTTGGGAAAGGCACCCCATAGGGATGGAGAGCAGCTCAGGAATGTCTATCAGTTCTGGCTTGAAGCCTCTCAGACCCTGCTGGGGGTGGGGTGGAGCTGTAAATTGGTACTACATTCCAGGAAAGCAATTGGCAATTTGTCTTAAGGGTCTTAAATATGTTTCTGCTTTTTGACTCAAGGCTTTCTCTTTTTTAGAGATTTAATTTAAAAAACTAATGAGAAATGCATTCATTCATTCAACAGTGGCCGCTCTGTGTCATATACCAGCTTGGGTGAACAAAACAAACACTATCCCGCCTTCCTAATGTTAATAGCTTAGTAGATCTAGAGGCCTTGAACTGCAGGCAAAGATCTTTGTTCCAGGGTCATTTAAAGCAACATTACTTGAAATAGCAAAGAATTAGAAGCTACATATATCCAATGATAGGGGATTAGTTCAATTATAGTAGATACATATCATGGTATTTTAAATGGCCATTATAAATCAGATTGTTCCTTGATGTAGAAGAAAAAGTTTTATGAAATACAGTTTCAAGAGGGGGAAGAAAATAAGCTATAAAACCAGTGTGCTGTGAAGACAAGACCAGGGAAGTTCTGGGGATGGGATCCCAATTTTATATCTTAAAAAAAAAAAGACTATGTAGAAGGAAGTAATGCAAATTATTAATGGTAGTTATCTCATGATAATGAGATTATGGATATTTTTTATGCTTCTTTTGGCATTTCCCAAAGTTTCTACAATGAATATAAATTAATTTAGAAATCTTGAAAGCAATGAAGAGAAAAAGAAAAGTCGTAGATGTGTTCAGCCCTTCTATGCTGCCGGTATAAGGAGGGAATTATCTCCCAGATTCTTCTGTCCACAACATTCCTGCCAGAATCTTCCTCCAGGGCTGAGGGAGCTTGTGTCTGAAATCTTGACTACGCTCACTGCATGAACCAGTGGAAACCAGGAGTGGAAACTCATCAAGGACATATGTGAAACTGGTGTAACTGGGAAGGCCAGTTGGTTTCATTCTGGAAGCCCTCCTTTTATTCACTGGGAGAAACGTGGTGTAGGTTTGATATAATGGAATGGAATGAAAGGTAATGGAATGAAAATTACACAAGAAAAACATAGCCCTTGGGGGAGAAAGACAGTCATTAAATAACTTATTCTTAAGATTTTGGTTCCTTAGTTTGATGTTGTTATTTCACCTGCTGCTGCTGCTGCTAAGTCACTTCAGCCGTGTCCGACTCTGTGCGACCCCATAGACGGCAGCCCACCAGGCTCCTCTGTCCCTGGGATTCTCCAGGCAAGAACACTGGAGTGGGTTGCCATTTCCTTNAACATTCCTGCCAGAATCTTCCTCCAGGGCTGAGGGAGCTTGTGTCTGAAATCTTCACTACGCTCACTGCATGAACCAGTGGAAACCAGGAGTGGAAACTCATCAAGGACATATGTGAAACTGGTGTAACTGGGAAGGCCAGTTGGTTTCATTCTGGAAGCCCTCCTTTTATTCACTGGGAGAAACGTGGTGTAGGTTTGATATAATGGAATGGAATGAAAGGTAATGGAATGAAAATTACACAAGAAAAACATAGCCCTTGGGGGAGAAAGACAGTCATTAAATAACTTATTCTTAAGATTTTGGTTCCTTAGTTTGATGTTGTTATTTCACCTGCTGCTGCTGCTGCTAAGTCACTTCAGTCGTGTCCGACTCTGTGTGACCCCATAGACGGCAGCCCACCAGGCTCCTCTGTCCCTGGGATTCTCCAGGCAAGAACACTGGAGTGGGTTGCCATTTCCTTCTCCAGTGCATGCATGCTAAGTCACTTCAGTCGTGTCTGACTCTGTGCGACCCCATGGACAGTAGCCCACCAGGCTCCTCTGTCCACAGGATTCTCTAGGCAAGAGTACTGGAGTGGGTTGTCATTTCCTAACCAAAGCCTAAATAGGAGCTTAAGGAGTGGGAGCAGCAGAGAAAGTGGCTCTGGAGTAGGACTGTCCAGGTCTAAATCCTGGCTCTACCACTAAGTTGCTGTGTGATCTTAGGCTGGTTACTTAACCTCTCTAAGCCTTCCTGATATGTAGAAGAGGAAAAACGTATAACCTACCCAACTAAATTGTTGTAAAGATTAATAAGAGAGCCCAGACCCAGGAGCCGGTGCTGCAGCTTGTCCGAGTTTGTGCTCAGAACCATTCTCCGCCCTTCCCTGTGCTCGTCTGTACTGCAAGGGGTCAACCTATGCAAGCGCTGCTCCTCGGGCTAGGAGACTGGCGGCAGGAAGAAGGGAAGGACAGGGCACTGTCCGTCTCTTGCTCTGCTTAGGGCAGTGTTGCTGACAGTCCCTGCAATTTCCTCCGAGGAGACCGTCTCCTCCCTGCCCCTCTCTGCCTCAGGGAGGTTCCCTTTGTAATTATAGTTCCCTCTGCTGAAATCTCTGATGAGGACTCAGTTTCCTGATTAGACCCGGACACTCTTCCAACCTTTGCTGGCCTTGATGTTTTGAATGACTGTGATAAACAACTTTTACACAACTTCGTAATCACCTTTGCAATGAGTTTGATTACGTTAACAAGAATATCTTTCTGTTTAACCTTAGCATCCTGTCCAATTGACCTAATCATTTGGGGAGAGGAAACCAATTTTAAAAATTATATATTGGATATGGAGGGGCTTCCCTGATAGCTCAGTTGGTAAAGAATCCGCATGCAATGCAGGAGACCCTGGTTTGATTCCTGGGTCAGGAAGATCTGCTAGAGAAGGGATGGGCTACCCACTCCAGTATTCTTGGGCTTCCCTTGTGGCTCAGCTGGTAAAGAATCTGCCTGCAATGCAGGAGAACTCGGTTCGATCCCTGGGTTGGGAAGATTCCCCAGAAAAGGGATCGGCTACCCACTCCAGTATTCTTGAGCTTCCCTTGTGGCTCAGCTAGTAAAGAATCCACCCTGGATTCAGTCCCTGGGTTGGGAAGATCCCCTGGAGAAGGGATCAGCTACCCACTCCAGTATTCTGGCCTGGAGAATTCCATGGACTGTATAATCTATGGGGTCGTAAAGAGTCGGACACAACTGAATGACTTTCACTTATATATTGGATATAAAAGAATATCTTCATAGGATATATGCAGTGTAAAGAATAATGATACAATGAACAAAGATATCCATATCTTTGGACCATATCTCTGGACCAAGATCACCGTATCTTTGGACCCTTCTGTGAACTTCCTGATTCCATCCACCTCTTCATGCTTAACATCTCCACCTTCCTGAGTCTATCACCCCTTTGCTGTTCTTTATGGATTTACCTTGTCTCTACCCCATAAACAATATATTTTTGTGTGTGTGCGTGCACACGTGCGCACGTGTGTGTATTCAGTCATGTCTGACTCTGCGACCCCGTGGACTCTAGCCCACCAGGTTCCTCTGTCCATGGGATTCTCCAGGCAAGAATACGGGAGTGGGTTGTCACACCCTCCTCCAGGGGATCTTCCTGACCCAGGGATGGAACCTGAATCTCTTGCACCTCCTGCAATGGTAGGCAGATTCTTTACCACTGAGCTGCCTGGAAAGCCCAAACAATATATTTAGTTTAACATGTTTTGAAATTGTGTATGTGAGAAGTAAGGCATGCGCTCACGCTCAGTCACTAAGCTGTTTCTGACCCCATGGACTGTAACCCGCCAGGCTCCTCTGTCCATGGAATTCTCCAGGCAAGAATACTAGACTGGGTAGTCATTTCCTCCTCCAGGGGATCTTCCTGACCCAGGCGGATTTTTTTTTACCACGGAGCCGTCTGGGAAGCCCATAAGGGACGTAATGCTTCAGGTAATCTCCCTCCACTTAGCACTGTTTCTGGGTTTATTCATGCTGCCAAGTGTAGTTGCAGTTCATTCTCTTCACTGCTTTATAGCATTTTGTTCTGGAACCGTGCGTCAGTGTACTGTTCAATTACTGTTCATGGCCACAGGGCTTCCTCCAGTGTTTGCTATTTCAAACATTCTTAATATTCTCCAGCGTGTGGATGTTTCTCTAGGGTAAAAACTGGGGAGCAGAGGATGGGTCACAGAACAGGACTATCCCCCTCAGCAGATGCCGCATTGTTTTCCACAGTGGTTTTACCAATTGTACCCCCACCAACTGTGTAGAAAATACACAACTGTTCACACCCTTCGTGGGTCCTTGATGTCAGGCTTTAAAATTTTTTGCCAATCTGGAGGGTGCACAGTGATCTCTCATTGTGGCTTTACTTTGTATTTTCCTTCCTATTAACAGGGTGAGTTTCTTTGCATGTTGGCCATTTGGATTTCTGTTTCTGAGTGAAGCTGCTTCAAGAGCAGCTGATCGTATTTCCCTGAACCTTGGGGTCGTGGCTGACTTGGGGCAGCTGGGGAGGTGAGGAGAGCCCAGGAGTGAGGGAGGTGATGGCCCGAAGTCCAGGGTGGAACAAGGCAGGGGCTTGGCTGCAGTGGCAGACACAGGCTGAGAGCTCCCCAGCCCGAGGGGCTTACAAATAAGCCCATGCCTTGGTTCCTCTGACAACAAAATGTATATCTGAGTCCCACACTCAGCCTCTCAGAGCTGGATAAGAAGAGTCCACGAAGTGAGGGGGACTTGGTAAGGTTGGGGAAGGGGCTCTGCGGTGAACCAGCAGACATGTGCCTCCAGCCAGTTTCTGCACTCTGAAGTATTCAGTGAACTTACAATTGGTAGAGAAAAGCTCAAAATATGATTTTTTTTAAATATGAAATTTTCCATGTTTTTAACACTAGCAGCTCACTGTAAAAAGCCAGACTGGGCCAAACAAACTGTGTCTATTGCCACTGGATCTGGTTGTCAGAAGGCCCCTTTGTGATCTGTTGGGTCATGAAACCAGGATTTATCCCTCGGTCAGTGGGCCAGTATTATCTGCCGCCTGGGACCAGGATCCTGAGGGAACAGGTGAAAACTGACTTCCTGGAAGGGGCTGTGTGAGGGGACCTTTCATTCTCTCAGTATTCATATATGTGTATGTAGATTATATATATAACAGAATTGACCATGTTTAGGTGTAGATACGGCTCAGTGGCGCTAAGTACTCTCCTGCTGCTATGTTACCATCATCGTGAACTCTCTTCATCTTGCAAAACTGAAACTCTATGCCCATTAAAAACAACTCTCCATCCCCTGCCCCATCCCTACCCCAGCCTTTGCAACTGCCGTTCTGTACCTTCTGTCTGTGATTCTGGCTACTCTAGGAACCTCATGTAAATAGAATGATATTAATATTTGTTCTTTTGTATCTGGCTTATTTTACTTGGCAGAATGTCTTCAACGTTCAACCATGATGTAGCAATGTATCAGAATTTCCTTATTATAGCTGGTTAATATTCCACTGTATTTATAGACCACATTGTGTTTATCCGTTCGTCTGTTGAGGGACACTTGGGTTGCTTCCACCTTTTGGCTACTGTAAATAATGGTGTTACCAACTGGATGTACAAATACCTGTTTGAATCCCTACTTCCAATTCTTAGAGTCATATACCCAGAAGTGGAATTTCTAGATTATATAGTAATTCTATCTTTAATTTTTTGAGGAACTAGCTAGCGTTTTTTCGTCTGCTTTTGTAATTAGGAATATGCAGATAGAACTTGAGGGGGAAAATCAGTATCATTTTCGATAGCGGTGATTCACATCCTTTCAAGGGTGACATTTTAAAAGCAGAACATGTCTGACACCTTCTGGCCCATAAGTGTTCAGTTGTTCTTGTCTTACGTTGATGATGATGATAATTAGAATATACTGAGTGCTTACTTTGTCCCAAGTTCTGTTCTAAACACTTCTGCATCTCTTAAATCATTTTGTCTTCACAATCATCCCATGGCAATTATTATCTCAATTTTACAGATGAGGAAACTGAGCCACGGATAAGCAGAACTGTAATTCTGAGTTGGCCAAAGGGTGTTTGAATTTTTCCATAACATCTTATGGAAAAACCCAAATGAACTTTTGGGCCAACTCAGTACAATTCAAGGTCATTTAATCCAGTGCTTAGTTTCACTGAAGAGAGAAGGGAGGCTGGAGAGGAGATACCCAGAGTCACAGTTACATTGTGACTAAGCTGGCTGAGCTCACGGGCTTCAAGACATCTGGAATCCCCCAGCCCCAGGTTCTTGCCACCCCTAAGACAGGATTCCGTCTATTCATTTTGTTTATCCTGTTGACCCAGGTGAAACCTCATCTGAGAGGCTGCTTTGGAATCCAGCTGGATATTCTGGGTCCTCCTCCTGATAATTGCTGGGGCAGGACTTCGCTGAAATATGATGGGGGGAGGATTACGGGTTTGGCTCTAGGATTTTGTGAAAACAGAGGAGTAGCACATTAATATTAGTCAAGGACTAAATGGGCCTTTTTAAGAAATTGAGATAAATTTTGGCAAAATCAGGTTGCCCCGAGAAGCATTCAATTTACTATAAGGGAGTTGCTCAAAAAGAATTGCGGTTTTTCTCTCGTGTTAAGTTTATTTAAATGGTAAAAGTCTAGAGTTTGCGTCTCCTGCGAAGTTGCACCCCTGAGGTTCTGAGCTTGGCCATGCATATGGCGGGGCTGTGTTTTCCATTATGTCCCCTTGCTTGTTAGGCTTTGCAGTTGGTCCGAGTTACACGTTTCTCTGGTGTTTTTCTTGAACTTCATGAACTCTGGCATTTCACTTCAGGGATGGATATCCAAGGGAAAAGCAGCCTTTCTTTGATCTTCCTTGGGACCCCATTATGTTTAACCTAAGAAAGATTAGGGAGTTGCCATTCAACGCTGAACAAACACAAAACTCAGCTGCCAAGATGGCGGGTGCTTAATCTATTTACAACATCGACTCCATTATGAACTAATTCCACATCAAGCTGACTTATGAAAGGCATTCTTTAGAATGGAATTCCCATATGCCCTGGGAGGCTATGTGCATATGGTCCACAGTACTGAATGTATTGACCTAATAAAGAAATCTATTTAGCATGAAATATTTAAACTGTAGAGGGTTTTTAAACCTTGAAATTATTGTCATCGTTGGTTCCCCATATGGTACTCAAGTTGTACTTTCTCTGAACTGAACAGCCATTTCTGGAACGCACCCTCACCTTTTAGCTGTTTGTAATAACATCTGCTCAATGGTGGTAAGCCAAGTCAGCTCCAATCTTTGGACAAACAAAATCCTCTGAGCCTGAGTGAGCTCTGAGGGGCAAGGAGCTGCCACTTACTTGGCCAGCACCTGGAAAACCAGACTACTCTGCTCCCCTCGGCTTCCTTTCCAAAATGGGTTTCAGAACTCTGCCCATAAATAGCTCTTTAAAGTAACACGCAGGTCTAATTGTGACATTTTTCCCCCTTCTGAAAATGAGAAAGGAAGAACAAAACAAAATCAAGTGTTAGCCTGTCAAGATTTTCAGTTCCTTGTCACTCTCAAGACATTGATGGAGATTTATTTTCCTAATGAAGGCTCCAGCGTTAATGCAGCACTTGCTAGAATCAGTTAGGACTAAGTGTTATTTAATTCACAGTGAAGCGACAATCTGACTGGACTGTGATTAGTTCCAGCTTTTAGCTATCATTTATAGGTCACCGGGCGGCTAACAACCTCAAATGAGGGACCATTATCTTTTGACAAGATGAAGTGTTTTCTGGGGGGGATGGGAAGAGGGGGAGGGGTGCTACCCAGAAAGCCCAGCTCAACATTCTCTTTGGGAATTACTCATTCCTGATAGGGTTTTGCCACCAGTTTCTCAAAGGAATGTCACTGGTGGATACCAGTTAGGTGTGCTGAAGGCAAAGGAGGAAAAGCCTATCCTCAAAGCCATTCATGTATCCATTCAGCCTACCTTAGTGAGGCACCATGGGAGAGTGTGTTGGGGGGGGGTACCTAGAAGGAAGGCTAATATTCTGTCTGCACATACTGGTATGGCTGTTATAGTTTTTTCATCGCCATTTCTCCATTTCTATGCGGTGAAGCACCTGTTCAGATTAGTTGGTGCCAGGGCCACGTGCTGTGTTTAGTCACTTAGTCGTGTCCGACTCTCTGAGATCCCATGGACTGCAGCCCACCAGGCTCCTATGTCCATAGAATTCTCCAGGCAAGAATACTGCCGTGGGTTGCCATTTCCTTCTCCAGGGGATCGTCCCAACCCAGGGATCAAACCCAGGTCTTCCGCATTGCAGGCAGATTCTTTACCATCTGAGCCACCAGGGAAGCCCTAATGATGGTTAAATATTCCAAATAACAATCTTGTCTGGAACCCTTTTTCATTTTGCGGATGTCTTTCTTTGCTGTGCACTTCTTAGCTTCTTTTAACCACAGGGCTATGCCACCAGGGGGAGGGCTGTCAAGAGGAGCATAGACCTGAGATAGTCAAGCAGTGAGTGGCAGACAACCCTGTGGCTCCACGGTGAAACCAAGGACAGTTGGTGTGTCTTCTATAACATGTTGAGACACTGTCCTGTTAATGAGACCGTGGTGAGATCAGCAAACACTTCTATTCAAAGAGCAACACAGAACCAGGGGGGCAAGAAACGGCATGGTAATGGTGATGCTTTGGGACATTTAGAATGTCTTGGAGTGATTGTCTTGGCATTACTGCTGAGTTGTGCAGTGTTGGTAAATTGGTGTAGACATTATGGAAAACAGTATGGAGGTTCTTTGTAAAGTTAAAAATAGTTTAAAAAATTAAAAATAGAACTATCATACGATCTGCCAATTCCACTTCTGGGTATTTGTCCAAAGAAAACAAAAACATTAATGGAAGAAGATCTATACAGCCCCCCATGTTCATTGTAGCATTTTTCACAATAGCCAAGCTATTGAAACAATCTAAATGTCCACTGATGGGCGAATACATAAAATGTGATACATATACTTAATGGAATATTATTCAGCTATAAAAGAGTAGCGTCTTGCCATTTGCCACAACATGGATGGACCTTGAGGGCATTATGCTAAGTGAAGTCAGAGAAAGACAAATACTGTATGATCTCACTTATATGTGGAATCTGAAGGAAAAAAATGCAAAAGGTCATAAATAGAGAAAATATATTGGTGGCTGTCAGAAGTGGGGAGGGAGGGTGGGAGTGGGTAAAATGGGTTAGGGGGGTCAAAAGGTACAAACTTCCAGTTATAAATGTCATGCGATGTAATGCACAGCATGTGAATATAGTTAACAATACTGTATTGCCTATTTGAAAGTTGCTTCTTTGAAAGTTTCTAAGAGACTAGATCTTTAAAGGTCTCATCACGAGAGAAATATTCTGTAACTATGTATGCTGTCAGATGTTAACTAGACTTATGGTAGTCATTTTGCAGTATATATAAATTCAAATCATTATGCTCTATACCTGAAACTAATATAATGTTGTATGTCAGCTATTTCTCAATTTTAAAAAAGGCTGTTGCTGCTGCTAAGTCACTTCAGTTGTGTCCAACTCTGTGCAGCCCCATAGATGGCAGCCCACCAGACTCCCCCCGTCCCTGGGATTCTCCAGGCAAGAACACTGGAGTGGGTTGCCATTTCCTTCTCCAATGCATGAAAGTGAAATCGCTCAGTAGTGTCTGACTCTTAGCGACCCCATAGACTGCAGCCTACCAGGTTCCTCCGTCCATGGGATTTTCTATGCAAGTGTACTGGAGTAGGTTGCCATTGCCTTCTCCGTTAAAAAAGGCAAATACATACAAATACTGAAGTGAAATGTCCAGACCCATCACCCCCCCAACCAACAAAAAACGATGAAAAGAATCCATAGTGCCTGGGTTCAAATTCTAGCTCTTTGATTTATTAGTTGTGTGACCTCAAGTGAGTTACTTCATCTCTTTATGCCTCAATTTCTTTAAAAAATCTTTTATTGTGTTAAGTTTCTGCTGTACAACAATGTGAATCAGCTACAAGTATACTATTTCCCCTTCTAAATTTTTTTAAATTCTTCTAATTTTTGTAATAGAAGTCTAATTGATTTAGTGTTAATTCCTACTGTACAGCAGTGATTCAGTTATCCGTATATGTACATTCTTTTTTTAGAAAAGATTCTTTTCCCTTATGGTTTATCATAGGAAATTGAATATGGTTCTGTTATACAGTAGGACCTTGTTGTTTACCCATTCTGTGTATAAAAGCTGACATCTTATGGCAAAAACCACTATAATATTGTAAAGTGATTAGCCTCCAATTAAATTTTTTTTAAAAAGCTGACATCTGCTAACCCCAACCTCTGACTCCATTCCTCCACCAACCTTCTTCGCCATGACAACCACCAGTCTCTTCTGTGTCCATGAGTCTATAAGGATATCATATGGTATTTGTCTTTCCCTTTCTGACTTAGTATGGTCATCTCTAGATACATCCATGTTGCTGCAAATGGCATTATTTCATTCTTTTTATGGCTGAGTAGGGTTGTATGTATGTGCCGTGTTCTTTATTCATCTGTCAGTGGACATTTAGGTTTCCATGTCTTGACTATTATGAATAGTGCCACTATGAGCATAGGGGTGCATGTATTCTTTGAATGTATGAATTCAAAGAATATAAAAATATATATTCTTTGAATATATGCCCAAGAGTGGGACTGCTGGGTCATATGGCTATCCTTAGTTTTCTGAGGAACCTCCATTCTATTTTCCACAGTGGCTGCATCAATTTACACCCCCCCCAAACAGTGCACGAGGGTTCCCTTTTCTCCACACCTTCTCCAGCATCTGTTATTTGTAGACTTAATGATGGCCACTCTGACTGGTGTGAGGTGGTACCTCATTGTAGTTTTGACTTGCATTTCTGTAATAATTAGTGATGTTGAACATCTTTTCATGGGCCTATTGGCCATCTAGATGTCTTCTCTGGAGAAATGTCTCTTTAGGTCTTCTGCCCATTTTTGGATTGGGTTGACTGTTTTTTGTTGTTGTTGTGTGAGCTGTTCATATATTTTGGAAATTATGCACTTGTTGATCACATCATTTGTAAATATTTTCTCCCATTCTGTAGACTGTCTTTTTGGTTTGCTTATGGTTTCCTTTGCTGTGCAAAAGCTTTTAAGTTTGATTAGGTCCTGTTTATTTTTGTTTTTATTTCTATTGACCATTGGTACTATTTATGTCAGAGAATGTTTTTCCTGTGTTCTCTTCTAGACTTTTTATGGTGTCATGTCTTATGTTTAAGTCTTTAAGCCAATTTGAGTTTATTTTTGTGTATGGTGAAAGAGTGTGTTCTAACATCGTTGATTTTCATGCATATATCAATTTCTTCAGCTGCAAGATGGGGTTAATAATGTTACCTACCTTTTACAGGATTACCTTGAGGACTAAGTTAGTTAATATGTATAAAGCATTTAGAACCATAGTGTACATAGAATAAATAAATGTTAATTTATTATATTGGCAAGATTTGGCGATATGCTTATAAAGGAATTATAGCCAACTGCCAGGGCATACCATTCTATCCACTGATACCCAGACTAGAAGTTGCCTCTTTCTCAGCTTGGCCCACAGCTGCAACAAACAGGTATATGCTGAAGGTGAAATGTTTTTATTTGGGTTCATCACAGAGGTTGAATACACTCTTATGACATTTATCCATACAAAATATAGCAAAGGTTGCAGGCATAAATAACAATTCCTCTATTCTACTATTTTATAATGCACAGCCCTTTTCATGGACTACAGGTAAGAAGTATATGAAATCACAATGCAGAAATTCTCATGTTCGATTTCAGCAATTTACAAATTGAATTATAGAAGTAGGACACACAAAAAAAGATTTTTAAATGGAACCAGCCACCTTGAAAATTACTATGAAAAAACATGGTGAAAACCTTTAATACTTCAAAAGGTAAGATAAAAATGTTGCCTGTTAGCCTGACTTGGAACCTAGATGCTCTGGGAAGTGGCGGGGCTTGGTGAAGTAGTGTAATATCCTCTGCAATGTAGTCTCAGACACAGACGCATTCTTGGTTTTGTTCTGTTAACAGAGACAGGATTCTCTCATTGCTGGATGACTCTTCAAGACTTTGCTTCTGTTATGCATTTGGTCTCACAATCTTCATTGACAAATAGTTCTGAAAAGGAAACAGAAACAGGGTTTTGTATATATATATAAAACTTTGAGATTATATAACTTAGGGATTCTTCATCATGGTACCACTGACACTTAGGACCAGATGATGCTTGTTGGAGACTGTGCATTGCAGGATGTTTAGAGCATCCCTTGGCCTCTACCCACTAGATTCCAGTATCACCCCCAGTTGTAACAACCAGATGTCTCCAGGCATCCAAATGTCCTGGGGGGGCAAGATTGCTCCCAGTTGAGAACCACTGGTTTAAATCAACAGAGTCTAACTCAAGAAGAAGAAATAACCATAAGGGGTTTTCTAAATGGTCAAGACAGATTGAGCTGCCTACAATAAGAAAATATTGGGTTGGCCAAGAAGTTCATTCAGGTTTTGCCATAAGATCTTACAGAAAAATCCAAATGAACTTTTTGGCCAAGCCGGTAGTATGCATGTACTTACAGTTAACAAGCTGAAAGTATCTGCTGGGGGAAAAGGAAGACACCAACTCCCTGCTCTTGGGGTTGTGTGACTATGCTACTAAACACAAAATATTCTGTATTATTAATAAGAACTGAAGGAGTGGTTTCTGAATGCCTGGACTCTCCCTTCTCCACTGGGCAAACTAAGCTTAAACGCCCCCTCCTTGGTGCAACCATCCTCAGCAATGGGGTCTGACAGTCATCTTTTCATACCTTTGGACCAGCCTGCCTTTCATAGTAATTTACTTGTTCATATCTTGCAGACAAGCAGACACGTGATCTGCTTGTGGGCAGAAATCCTGCCTTGGGCATCTCTGTATTCTGATTTCTACCCTACAGCAGAGGCTCAACATATTCCTTCTCAGAGGAATGAAGGCACTACTTCCAGGCACACTGACAAACCTCCCATTTGAACTCCCTTTATGACTGTGGAGATGAAGGGGGATGTTATGTGATGTGGGCCTCAAAGAATGAGGGCGCTTTAAAAGAACACAGGTTAATGAACAGTCTTAGCAAAGGCATCCTGGCAGTTTAGGGCAATACTTGTTCAGGGAGGCCAACTCAATTTGGATGGGAGTTCAAGGGTGTGTGGTAAGTCGCTCCAGTCATGCCCAACTCTTTGCAACACTATAGACCATAGCCTCTCAGGCTCCTCTGTCCATGGGATTCTCCAGGCAAGAATACTGCATTGGGTTGCCATGCCCTCCTCCAGGGGATTTTCCCAACTCAGGGGTTGAACCTGTGTCTCTTATGTCTCCTACACTGGCAGGCAGGTTCTTTACCACTGGTGCCACCTGGGAAGCCCCCAGAGTTCAAGGGTGGTGTGGCCTTCTAATGAGCCCAGGATGCGTGAAAGGTCAAGAGTTAGGATGTAGGATGGTTTGGAACAAAAAGTCTGAAGGCAGAAAGATCCATCAGAAATGCTGGCTCTGGTTCAGACCCACATTGATAAAGGCTTGAGGGATTTCTTCTAGAATTCCTGAGACCAAAGTTTTGTTTTGTTTTTAATAGACCCTGAAGTTCTACCTGTAACTCATAAAACCTGGAGAATGTGATTCACAGAACACAGTACTTTAAACTTTCCTAAAGTTGACAGGTTGTAATACCACAACTGCTATGTAGGTCATTTTTGTTGTTCAGTCGCTAAGTCATATCTACTCTTTGGTGACTCCATGCGCTTCCCTGGTGGCTCAGATGGTAAAGAATCTACCTGCAATGAGGGAGACCTGGGTTCCATCCCTGGATTGGGAAGATCCCCTGGAGAGGGGTGTGGCAACCCATTCCAGTATTCTTGCTTGGAGAATTTGCACGGATGGAGGAGTCTGGCAGGCTACAGTCTATGGGGTCACAAAGAGTTGGACATGACTGAGCAACTAAGCACAGCACAGACTACAGCCCACCAGGCTCCGCTGTTCATGGGATTTCCTGGGCAAGAATACTGGAGTGGGTTGCCATTTCCTTCTCTAGGAGATCTTCCCAACCCAGGAATCAAACCTGAGTCTCCTGCATTGACAGGTGGATTCTTTACCACTGAGCCACCAGGGAAGCCCCAAGGTAGGTCATTTTACTGAACAGCAAAAAAGGTAAGTCCCAACTGAGATGACCAACCATAATTCACACCCAGAAAGCCAAGACAAAAGGCCAAGGACTCATACCGGTAAGGAATAGAGAAGCACCGCCACAAAGAGCAGCAGAATCAGCAGGATCAGCAGGGCAATGATGACCCACTTAAATCGGCGCCACACGATGAACCTCATAGTCTTGCACGGGTTGGTGAACCACAGGAAGGAGGTTTCTGGTCGGCTGCATTGCAAAGAAATGGTTTTACCTACCCAACTCAGGAGGGACAGATATTTTACATCTCAGAGCTTAACACAGTTTAAAGAATAATTAATAATGTTTTACAAAGCCAAGGAAAGATATTATTCCCCTTAGTTGGCTGAGAGAGTCTTTAACCTTTCATGACTTCTTAAGATGCTGAAGACACACAGGACTTTGGTTTCACAGAAAGGAGAATGGTTAAAATGAAGCCAGATCACCAACCTCTCCATCCCCCATCCCGCCTGTTCAGTTCAATATTAAGACAACGGCTAATCCATTGCATTAAGTCAAGTGGAGGGGGGCCTTTCAGACTGCAGGTGTTTGGGGATCAGAACAAAGAGGGCCTCTCACTTTGGTGGGTCCAGTTTGGGGTTCATGTTGGGTTCATCCCGTCCCTTCCCCGCTGGCCTCTCGTCGGCCTCCTTCTCATTGAGGACTTCCAACGTCATCTCCACTTTCCCCTTCAGTAAAGCAGAACAGGTTAAACACATGACATCACGTTTCACAAATATTTTCACTTCGACCCAAGGCGTATTCCCCGAGCAGTGATTTTTATTCTTGTAAAACAATCCTGAGATCGCCTTAAATCTTCCTCAAGAGATCTCATCACATTTCCTCTTCCATGTGTTTCTGAGCTGACTCCTTGTGGGAAACTGAGAGGACAAATTGCTTTCCCTCCTCCCTGCTTTCCAGTCTTCTCGGATCCCCATCATTCTAACTTTCTCACATCCATCTCCTCGCCTGCTCACATTATCTCCCTTTGTAACTGTGCTTGGACCCAGATTAATTTGAATACTGCTAATGACAATAGCTAACATGGAGCATCTGTTGTGGGCTCCAGGAGAGCCTCTGTGCTTCGTGGGACCCCCACTGTATGGAGCAGTGCTGGCACTCAGCGAGCATCCACTGTATACTTGCAGAACAAAGCCATGAGTGAATGAATGGATGCTGCGTCCCTGTTCACAGGTGCCTGAGGGGTGCACGGGGCACTGCTTAAGCCTTTCACAGGGACACTCTCGTGTGATGCTCAGGACAGTCCTAGAAATCAGGTACTGCCATGATCCTCCTGTGCACATGAGGACACAGGCTGGAAGAGCTCTAGAAACTTGCCCACTCTGATAGCCAGGCTTAACCGGGGTGGTAACAGGCCTTCTAGAACCCTGGAACCCACAAAGTCACCAGCAGTTTGAAAACTTCTGACGTTGATGCTCATCAGGTGATGAAGCACAGATGCCTCCTCAGTCAACAAGTCAAAGAGGGGTATCTCTCTATGGCAGTGAAAGTTGTTCAGTCATGTCTGACTCTCTGTGACCCCATGGACTATACTGTCCATGGAATTCTTTAGGCCAAAATACTGATGTGGGTAGCCTTTCCCTTCTCCAGGGGATCTTCCCAACCCAGGGATCAAACCCAGCGTGGATTCTTTACTCGCTGAGCCATAAAGGAAGCCCAAGAATACTGGAGTGGGTAGCCTATCCCTTCTCCAGGGACCTTCCCGACGCAAGAATCAAACTGGGGTCTCTGCATTGCAGGCGGATTCTCTGCCAGCTGAGCTGTCAGGAAAGTGTGTCTGTGGCAAGGTAGTTCTTATTTTTAAGCCCGTTCTTTCAAATCTATAAAATGGAGGTAATGTCTGCTTCATGGGGTTATCAGCAGAGCTAAATGAGATTATGTACAAACTGCTCTAGAGTGGCAGGAAGCTACGCCAGGGATAGTGGAAGTGATAGACTGCAAAGGGCACAAGGAAACCTCTGGGGATAATGGGAATGTTCTGGAGCTTGATTATGGTGGTTTCATGAGCATATACATCTGTCAAAACTCAAATTGTGCACTTTTGTTGTCTTTTGCTTTAAGTGAGTGCAGTTTACGTATGTATTGGGCTGGCCAAAAAGTTCATTTGGGGTTTTTCTGCACAGCAAAACCTGAACCTTTTGGCCAGCCGAATAAATTTAAAGTTGTTTTAAAACACAAGATTATGAATGTAAGACATTCAGTATGTTGTCTAGTTTATAATAAGTATAAAATGCTTATTATTAGTAATGCACAATGAAGTAAGTAGCCTTTTTGTGACAGGGCATGACAATTGGCACTATTGCTTCTATGCTGAAATTATCTTGAGTTTTCCAAATGTGCTCATAACTTATGGCCTTCAAGTTCAATGGATGCTCACACTCCTTGCTTCTTCCATCTTTAAATTTCAATTTTTTCAAGATGAGAACAGCTTAAATTTGAAGTCTCTTTTTCTGTACTGAATTGTACTGGAAGCTCAGAGTAAATTAGCACTTCTGGTGAAAGAGAGTCCCACAAAAATATAGTATAATCACATGCACTCCCAGTTTTTTGACAGTTCCAATCCTTCTATCTTCCACTCAACCCCAAACATATGTTCACAGCATCTGCCACCTCCTCCTATAATCCCAGGTACAACCCGTTCCCAAAACTTAAAAGTACCACCAATTCAACCTTCCTTATCTGGAGCAAATCTACTCATAAAGGGCAAAACCTAAAGAAGAAAAGGAATAAACAGCCCCAACCAGGAAATACTCATACATACAGCCATGACACGGGAGCCGTCTTTTTCTATGTAGCAAGGCCACCATCCTTTCATGGACTTCTGCTCAAAGAGAGAGGCAGTTTTCACTTTCAGGGGGTTCATGGCTTTGAGGTCTGGAATCATGTTCAAATTGCATTTCTCTGGTGATTTTGCTGGAATGATGGTATGATGCAAATCAAGTTCCAGGAAACCTAGCCAAGGAAACATTAAACCCAAATAAATTTCAAATGGATCAGGCGATGTTCACAAGTAAACAGAACGTACTTGTCAGAAGAGAGGTCTAGACTGTGACTTTGAACAGGTGAGTTAGAGAAACGGAGCCTGGTAGACAGTTAAAATTCTTTCCAGATAGGATGGAAAGTGGCAAAAGTATCTGGCCACTGCTCTGCATCTCACAGAGGACTACCTGCTTTATTTCTCAGAGACAGGAGCATAAATAGAATTCTTCTGCAAGCTCAAAATAATTACACCTAAGAACACAATTTCCACTGATCTTGGAATTTGCTCATGTTGGTTCTAAACTTCCCTGAACACAGTCCTTTGGTTTTGGGTAAAGACAACTGGTACTTGGACCACGGGAAGCACCATCGAATAGTCAAGTTCAAGTCTCTCCTATTGAAACCACAGAAACAAGAATTTGAGAAGGAACATTGAATTCTCATCAGAAAATTCTTCCCAGGAACTAGGAAGCCCAGCTCAGGGTGCCCAGAGAAGCACAGGTTTTCTTCCATGATCTGAGGCATGAACTCTCTTGTAGTTAATGACCATCTTTGATTGTCTTTGGGGCTGGGGAACTCCCGGGACCCCTCTCCTTCAGATAATCGTCTGGGTATGTTGGCTCAAGTCTATGAATTACTTACTGGGACAAAAGGTGGTCTTCAACAGGGATAGCAAAGAGCACCAGGGAGGTGGTGGCAGATTCTCTATAAACTTTTGGACTCAGAAACTGTCCTTCATCTTATTGCATCCATAGCCCAAAAGCCTTTCTGGAGTTTATGCCTGTTTTTATTTTGCCTCTCTCCTTTGGGTAATAACTGCAACCATTTACCCACTAGTTATCAGAGATACAGTCATCCTCCTTATTTGTTGTCAGACTGTTTTGTTTCAGTTCCAAGGGAAAACTCTCTACTGTTCTTCATGCTAAATTAGCATACTCCTGTAAAGAGGGAACACTGCCTGGCATTCCAGTAAACAAAGTGTTACCCATTATCCCAGTTCTACAAGGATCAGGACCTTAGTCACTGCAGCCCCCACCTGAGTCTGTGACCCAAGGGGGATTCAAAATGGAGGGGGAAGCATTCTGACCTTTGGGTTTCGCTCTGGCTAGCTAAGATGCATATCTAAGGCATAATTTCAACAGGTCCAGGATCTTGTATCTCCCCAAACATAGCAAAGCACTAAAATCATTAACTTGAGATATCTGTTCTTTGTGATTAGGCGTAATCTTTTGATATTTGACTACCTGTTTCCCCCATCCCCCGCCCCCAGCAGAAACCTCTTCTAGCCTGGCTCCTCAGAGCTCTCTGAGAGGTGGTGTCCTAGGTTGCAGTCCCCAGTAAGATGCCTGAACTCACAACTTTTAGATTGTACGTTTTTCTTCAGTTCAACACTTTTATACTCACTGGTCTGTTCAATTCTCATTAAGAACCGACAAAGCCAGAGCCACTGCACTCTGTGCTGTGAAGGGCAGAGGGATGAACAGGACGTAGCCACTGACCACTGCGGGCTTCTCCTCTGCCAGGAGAGAGGCTCTCGGGCAGGGAGATGAGCTCGGGGCTTCTGTAATGCTGGCTTCGAGAAAGTTACGTCTGAGCTGGCAAGTGGCAGAGATCACAGAAATAATAAATGTGCATGATACAGCAGGTTACATTGTTTAGGAAAGCGGGAGGAAAGGAGAGGAGGGCATCAGAGGACGCTGGGTGTTTCGGCCTGAGCTACTGGGAGAGGCTGCAAGCAGGTATGAGGTCAGGGCAGAAGGGCCGAGTTTGATCTTAGTCACGATAAATGTGAGGTGCCAGCTAAACGCACAGGTAAAAGGTTCCGGTGGGGAGTGGGGAATCATCATCCTAAGTGTTTCTCTTTTTCAGACTGAGACATAATTGACACAGAGCACTGGGTAAGTGAAAGGTGTAGAGGGTGTTGATCTGATACACTGCCTAGAGCAGTCAGTATGAGTCATCTATTTCTTGTTACTGTATGGCAGGCACCGTGGGCGGCCAGGCTGCACCTCCAGGTCTAGGAGTCATACCTTGCCTAGAGCGAGAATGGAAGCTTTGCCTCCAACAGAGGAGAGGGTTGGTAAGTCACTGAGAGAGGCTGGGGAGGATGCACAAAGCCCTAGGGAGAACAAAAGGCCTGTGTTTAAAGAGTGAGAGGAAGAAACAGAGCCGGCCAGTGAGACACCCAAGGCCCGGGAGAAAACCTGGGCACTGTGCTTTGCAGGGACTGGGAGAGGGCCGGGAAATGGAGGGGCCCGCAGTGGGGCTTCACAAGGGCCTTTTACCACAATGGCTGGGATGTTAGAGGACTGCAGTGACTTCTGAGAGGCGGAGGAAGCCAATTCTGAGGTGCTGATGGGAGGAAGAAGAGGAGGGAGGGAGAAAAGAAGAGAGGTTTGGAAGTGGAGGTAGGGCTGAGGCATACCTGAAAACAAAATTTGTGTCTTCATAACATGTCAGGAGCTGGTGCAAGAGCCTACACCAGGACCCTGAGGGTGGACAGGGCCCACACAAGGGGTACCATGCACTGTGCCCACTTCTCAGAGGACCTAGGATAGCGCCTGGCAGGCCACAGTGCCCAGAGGCCATCCAGGCAGTGAATGTGACCCCAGCCCCACAGGACTGGAGATTTAAAGAACTGATTCCAAGTTCGAGTTGATTTAACTAATTTCAAGTATAATATCTTAGAGAAAAAGTATCCACATGTCAGCCTTACCCAAGTAGTCATCCAGAGAAAACTTGTCATTGTCCCATATCTGAATGACCAGTCTGGGTGGGACCCGAAATTCAGTTTGGTCAATACTCCAAAAATGCTCCTAAAATGCCAAGAGGAACAGACAAGCCAAAATGACACAGATTACTGGACTGTTAAAACCCTCCCCTGGGGCCTCTTGAAAATGCAACATCAAGGCACGGGCCTCTTGTCTCCTTTGCATCCCCACCCAAAACCCCATCTTCTAGCCTGCTGCCCCCGCCCCATGTGTATGTAAGGCAGGCAGGTGCCCCAGGAAATCTCAAGACCACCAGCTGGGCGACAAAAAGGTTGTCTGAGGCAGTTGCCAAACAGAAGGTTTCCCGCCACGTTTCTATCAGTGTGACTTCCTGCTGCCACTCCTGGGGTTTGGGGGCGGTGGGGAGGGTAATTCTGTGTCCTAAACACCATGACCTGGTTAGATTATCCTCCCAAAGCCAAGCTGTTCTAGGCCAGACCAAAATATCCCCTGCTGGGGTGTTACCTCTGCCCAGCAATCTCCCCGCCCCACCCCCAACCGTCCCAAGGATGTCTGAGCACACTCACTCCACAGGGGGGTGAGAGGCGGCAGCCCACATTTCACTCTTATCAGTGCAGATTTAAAATTCCTGGCAGTTTTGGTTTTTGAAAAACACCACTAGTTTTACATACTGTAAAACTAAGACCCTCTGATCCTTCAGACTCGAGTAACGTGCGGAGAGGATGGGGTGAGGTTCCTCCAGGTTCTCACCTCTGGTCCCTGCCTCTGCTCAGACAATATCAGCCAAGGATCATGACACCTCCATGGCCTGATTACACCGAAGTTCCTCTGGCCCCAGAAGAAAGGACATTCCCCCAGTACTTCATGAATTTGAAGGAAGATTATTGGGTTGTTGGTTTTTCAGATGACAGTCTGAGATGGTTCCCTTTGCAGGACTTAGAGGGCCTGGCTCTGAGGGGCCGAGAAGCCCGCTTTACCATTGTCTGGCCTCACTTGACTGTCCTGTGTGGGATTACTCAGGATGCTGACAGGTCCAGTTTAGATGTGAGTAAATAGGAAAGGAAACTTTACTTAAAGGCCTACCTGACCCCAAACCCCTCACCGCCCCCACCCCCCGCCCCCGTCTGTCTCAACATTTGAAAGTATGCATAAGCACCAGGATGAGTCTCCACATCTCTAAAAAGCGGCTTTGGAAGGCATTCATCTCACCTAAATGGAAAAAGTGCTCATCAGAGCGTCAGCAGCAGGTAGGGCCTGGCCTGCTGGGACAGGAGGGGGCTGTATCCTGATCCAGGTGTAGGGGGAAGAGGTGACTGGGGCAGAGCTAGGAAGAGTTTATGGAATATGGTTGGGAAGGGAAATGGGACAAGGGCCTATAAAAGACAACTGTTATTATTACCTGCCCCACAGTTTTTTTCCTAGAGATTCTATTCCTCCAGTCCGTGCAATCTGGGGAGGACTGACTTTATCCTTAATTCTAGAGCTGCACCAATCCGGGCACTGCATCCCTGGGCACCACTAGCTGGCTCAGAGAGGGGCACTTGGCCTCAGACAGGCCAACTGAGGTCCAATCTCAGAACCCTGGTTGGCGCCTTTGGGGATCTCTCTCTACTGAGACCTGCTGGTAGCCACCCTACCTCCAACCAGGGAGTGAGGCCCATGGGTGAAGGCGGAGCAGAGGGGTGGAGGAGGTGACCGCAGTTTCTAAAGACATCAGTTAAAACCTGGGCTCCAGGCGTTCCTTAAGCCAGTCAACCCTGGCCTTTTTAGTAATGTGAACCAATAAATCACATTTTTGGTACAAGCCAGTTTGAGTTGAGTTCTGTAACCCAGAGTCTTATAAATTAAGACCAGGAGGGCCCTGAACCCTCATGGAAGGGCTCCCGAAGGAAGGAAGGCAGAAGCTTAAGTTTAATAAGGAAGCTAAGTGGGAAATTGCACCTACATTAATATTTTGTTTCTGGCTAGCTAGTCCGACAGTTCTCTTTATCAGGGGAAGAAATCGGTCTCCCATGACATAAATACATACTTAGGTTGGGGTATGTATGGACACAGGGGGTCTTTTACCAGATCCTTCCCCCAGCTGCCAACATGTCAAGGAAGAAAAGCTGTGTTCCTTTTACCCCTAACTACACAAATACCTACTAGAGTTGTACGACCCTGGGCAAGTGTCTGCACCAATGGGGTCACTGAATCCCCCCCACCTTACCAAGAGGGAGCTGGACCCATAACCTCCAAGGTGCTGAGCACCTCCGACCTTTTCTCAGTGGCCACATTAAGAAAGACCCATGACGTCCCCGCCCCACTGGCACATTTCAGAACTCACTTTTTTAGCAACGAGACAGAGCTGTTCAGCTGGGAGGTAGTCAAAAGGGAAGACAAATCTCCAGTTAAAGTTCCCTTCGCCATCCAAAGACCTGTAATGGACATCTGTTTTCTGTTTGTTTTCTTCATTGCCAGGAATCCAGCTGAAAAGCAGAAGCAAACAGACTTAGCTTCATGTGATTGACAAGTAATCTAGCCGCAAAACCATGCAGTGATTAGGAGAGTGAAGGGCAGGAGAATTAATGCACTTTTCTTGGGCAGGTTCCAGTTATCTATGGAGCTGGGGAGGCCGGGGATGGTGATTTATGAAGGGGAGGCACTCTGGTGCATCCAACGCAGGTTGTAGCCAAATAAAATAGAATTCCTCTAAAACCAGAGCAGGAAACCCTTTAGACTTCAGTTAACAGGGATAAGGTGAAATTTTCTGGAAAATATCAACAACTTAGCTGCTATTTTGGGAATGGTGAAGCTTGCCGGTTATGATTTTAGTCTCCCTGACTATAACTCATTGCTGTCTGTCATCACCGCTGATAGGCTCAATGAATGTGGGTTAGTTCAAAATTTCAGCATTTCCTTTTCCATACTTAAGCAAACAAAACAGGCACGACTCAAGTAATCTTACAGCTTCCTTTTAAAATTCTTCTTAAATGTACTATGATCACATTAATTGAGGCGAGCAAAGGAGATGTAAGCTGCTGCATCCACACTCCTATCTATGAAAATTCATTTCTACCAACAAGTGAACATCTTAACTTTTGACATCTGGCAAGTTCTCTTTGGCCTGTGCCTGGCAGATGGGTTAGAGGGATGAACGAGCATGTCTGGGAGAGAGTGTTACCACATCCGCCAACTATGGGGAAGACTTCTGGCTTGGAACCACCAGAGGCACACGAGATATGAGACGGCGAGAGTGGTGGAATGCATGGATCTCAGTACTGACTACACGCTAGCATCAACTGGAGCAGCCTTCAGAAATGCTGCTGCCTGGAGCCCTAGATAGAGACTGTCAGTAGGAGGCAGGCCTGGCTGTGAACCTGGTCTGCTATTGACTCTCTGAGCTTCATTTCCCATCTGTAAACCGAGGTTAATGATACGTGCTTCCTTCACGTGGTTGGCCTGAGGACAAAATGAGAAAGGCCAGAGTGGGAAGAGGGAGATCCTTAACACATGATAAGGATCAGCTACTATGAACCAGGTATACAGCATGCCTTCTTTTATTCTTTTCAACTGGTAACTGGCTCCATCTCACAGATGAGGAAACTGAGGTTCAGAGAGGATCTACGTCTCATATATCCAATAAGGGACAGAATTAAGTATAACTCCCAGGTCTGACTCCTAAGTACAGGACTATTACTCTGCCTCAAAGGACCATGGAGACTAGAAAGTCATGGGCTAATACTGGGTCCTGTTATTAGTAGTGGTATTAATAGCAGTCAACTGGTAATTTTACTTTTTCTCGTCAATTGACTAACCAAATAACTGAGTTGAAATATTCCTTTTGACAATTAACATTTAAGCTTTTGAACTAGCTCAATGAAGAGAGAGATCACACTTTTTGGGTATGACCGTGGTAGCTTCAGCTTATAAGCCAACCCTCATTGGCACCATCATCCTTCCTCAGATGGCTCACCCCTGTAGCTCTTCCCTCTCCTTTCTTATGAATCTTGTCACATTTTAATTTGAAAACAAAGTAAACAGCCACTCTCGGTGTATGTACTTGTATGCAATACCCATGTGTGTATAGTGCTAGGCATGTTATTTGTGCATTATTCATCCTTTCACACGGAGAAGACAATGGCACCCCACTCCAGTACTCTTGCCTGGAAAATCCCGTGGACGGAGGAGCCTCGTAGGCTGCAGTCCATGGGGTCGCTAAGAGTCGAACACAACTGAGCGACTTCATTTTCACTTTTTACTTTCATGCATTGGAGGAGGAAATGGCAACCCACTCCAGTGTTCTTGCCTGGAGAATCCCAGGGACGGGGGAGCCTCGTGGGCTGCCGTCTATGGGGTGGCACAGAGTCAGACACAACTGATGCGACTTAGCAGCAGCAGCAGCATCCTTTCACATACAGTATTTAGACTTTTCATTCCAAATGTGACGTGGTACTTTAAGTTTCTTGATATTTTGGCCACACCATGTAGCACGTGGGATCCCAGATCGCTGACCAGGGACTGAACCCATAACCCCCTGCTTTGGAAGCGTGGAGTCTCAACCACTGGAGCACAAGGAGGTCCTGACATGGTATTTTAGGTTATTTTATTCTTTGATTACCAGAGTTCTCTCTCAGTCCAGTATTACTTGAGTTTGTTTCCCTGACTGGAAAAAAAAAATGCTTATGATAGTCAAATAAATTTGCATATATATAATTAGCCAGAATTAGTTTTCCTTGGGGAATGGTAATAATATCCTGAAATGAGAAAGAATAATGAAGTACTTGATGAAACATTCCCTGTGTAGAGTGAACCTAAATGACAATAATTATGTCTTTAACAAAGGTTTGATTGAAGGCCACTTGGGATCATAAGTGAAACTTTATTCTCACTTTATGAATATATTAAATTTCAACAAGTCTTATCTTTTACATATCAAGGAACCAAACTCAATTCGTGTGGAATAGTAAGTTGATGGTGTGACTGTTAATTTTATGTGCCAATGTGACTGGCCGTGGGGTGCCCAGATTAAGCATTATTTTGGGGTGTGTCTAAGAGAATGTTTCTGGATGAGACTAGAATTTGAATCAATGGACTGGATGGCTCTCCCAAATGTAGGTGGCATCATCCAGTCTATTGGGGACCTAAACAGAACAAAAAAACAGAGGAAGGAGGTAGTCTAAACAGACTAGTCTTTACCTCCTTTTTCTGTCTCACTGATGGAACCAAGACATCTCAGGTCATCTCCTCCTGACCTTAGACTGGGATATATACCATGGGCTCCCCTGATTCTGAGGCTTTGAACTCAGGTTGAATGATATCTCCAGCTTTCCTGGGACTCCAGCTTGCAGGTGACCAGTCGTGGGACTTCTTAGCCTCCATAACGACTCTCTCTCCCCGTCTTTGTTTCTCTGTCTTTCCCGCTTTCTACACACACACACACACACACACACGCACGCATGCGTGCATCCTCCTTGTCCTTTTTCCTGGCGAATCCTGGTTAATGCACAGTGTTTACTATCTGCCAGGTGCTATCCTAAATGCAATCTTCTGAATATTCCAGAGTGGTGGATACTGTATCTCCATTTTACAGGTGAGGAATAGTGAGTTTGCTAACTTGCCCAGCTAGTAGGGAAACCACCAGATTTCAATCCAGCTAATTTGACTCCAGAGTCTGACTTCCTAATCCTTGGGTTCTGTATGCATCAGTGTATAACACAAAACCGACACCAACATGGATTATTTGGAATTGAATTATGCAAGTAACAGAATAATGAACACGTATGACACTTTACACATTGGATGTAGGCACTCAGTAAATGTTGGTGGAATAAATGATTTTAAAAAAAAAGCTCTAATGTTTCTTCTTTTCCATGGATGTTAATAACTTCAGGTAATATAGTAAAAAAAAAACAAAACCTTGGGAGCTCTACTTCTGTCTCTAAAGCTAGTTACTCAAAGTATCAAAAAGGAATAAAAATGAACTGCATGACTAAAAAGTTTCATAAATAAAAAATCTGCTTAATAAATGAGACAAAACCTTTCTTTTCTTATAGGTATCAGATGCCGTTGCTCATAAATAACATCCATACAGGCTTTTCTTTGTTCTCTGTCTCCCTGGAGCTTTCTTCCTAAGCAGTGGCAGGCGGGTTCTTTACCACTAGCACCACCTGGGAAGCCCAGTAAGACATAATATCTTCAGTAGTCAAGACCCTATAATGGAACACTCATGAAGACAGTCTGCTTTGTTCTCCGAGTCTGTCAGAGGCTCTTGCATGCCAGCCTTACCCTTTCACATAGATGTCGCTCATTTCCTCTCCTGTGATGCTTTTCTCGTCCAGGACAACATCCTTGGTGTTCCAGATAATCACACGCAGGTAGTATCTATAAAAAGCACGTTTTGAAGGTGTTTTATCCTCTCAGGTCCTGAACCAAGACCCCGGTGAGATACAGCAGGGTCTCAAGATTACTTACTTCTTGGCTTTCCGGGGTGTGATATTGAAAGGAGGGCCTGGTGGCCCCAAATTCTTGGGGAAAACATCCACCCACATCTGAAGTCTTCCCTAAGCCATTCAAAAATGAAAAGAGAAATGAAGTTACATTATGGGTGGCAGAGACTACAATCTTCTTTCAAACATCTTCAGTGAAACTAGTGCAGGTCTCCTAATTTATTAGTCCATATGGAAGGCAAGAGAAATGGAGTAAAAGAGCAAACCAAGATGAATCTTATACCAGTGTCACGTAGGCCATCCACCCTCCGTTCTCTCCCAGGAGTCTCTACATGTGCCTATATAATCTGAGTCTTCCCTGGTTAATAAAATGAGGGGCTTGCCATCACTGACACAACCCCAAACACACATGCTCCCTCTTACAGTGACTCTCAGAACAGTTTTCACACCACCTCCCATCCACCCTCAGACTGTCTACTTGCTATCAGTGGCAGTTTTGTGACACCCAAGGGTTTCTCCACTTAAATCAATGTAAAAATGTACTGAATTTTGTAAAAGAAAGACAGCCTGGCACTTTCAAAGCAGAGACTCAATGACAAAAAACATTACCACTCACCAAACTGAGGGCTCCCTGCACTGGCTGGCTAGGGCCCACCGCCTGGAAAGGGCTTACAGGGACGTGGAGGCTGAAAGCCTGGACTGACGCTTGCAGCGCCGTCTTGATGGGCTCCCCTCAACTCCCTTTATATCTTTGACGGCTACAGACCAGGCCCATTTATCCGACTGGAATATTCTTCCAGACAGCCTAGGAATGCCGTTAACACACTGTGTCAACCGTACAAACCAATTTAAGTTCCCCAGACTGTTTTTGGATGTTCTGTATACTCTGCCTTCATGACAAAAACAGACTAGTCTTTAAGAAGGTTTCCAAGGAAACCGCTAGGTTGGCTTCCTAATGCACTGTGATCAAAATGAATTAACTGGGGCTCTTGGAAAGGGATATATTTTACTGTAATCCTTACTCTCTTCCAACTAGTCTCGAGGTCTCAAGGGTCTAGCATACATTAAGCACACTGCAAAAATTAGCCATCTCCTAATTAGCAGTGTCTCCTAAGACCCAGCCACAGTCTGTCCAATGTGGTAGGTAGAGGTGATGGAAGTATTGGTGGATGCCCAGGGAGAAATCTTCCTTGCTTTGTTATGTCTTAAGACTTCACTTGAGAGGTGGGAGGGGAAAGAGGAGGAGGAATGGGCTCTTTGAGGGGAAGGAAGAATAATAAGAAAAGAAAGATATGAAAATAGGGAACAGAATAAAAGTGAGTGACAAACAATCTAGTAAGCCCAGCCCACTTGTACTCACTTCTTAAGAGACCACGGTTCTGCTATCCATATCAACAATATTTGCACCCATTGTATTAATATTTCTTAAAGTGTGATTTCCTAACCATCTGCATCAGAACCTTTCTAGATACTTGTTACAAATTCAGATTCCTGGCCCCACCCCAGACTTACTGAATCTCTGTAGGCATGGTCTGGGAATCTTCATTCTAACAAGCTTCCACATAGACTATTTTGTCATTTTCCATGTCTCCCCTTGCTTCTCTGGGAACTGACCTTCCCCCGTCACTATCCACATGGTGCCTGTGATGATCCATGCTGTGCATTGTACCCTGTCTTCCTGGCTAGAGCTCAGTGGTCTAGTGGTGGATGAAGGGACTAAGTTAGGCCAACTCATCCTTTCCACATTTGGAAGCAGGTGGGGCTACATTATTATATACAAAACTCAGAAACCGTCCACAATATTTTGACACATGGGAAGGTGCTCACAGGAAAAGTGCAGGCTAAATGACACCCAGAAATAGACAAAGACAGGCCAAGATCCTGGCCCAAGTTTGTTCTGAGACACATGGGAAGGTGCTCACAGGAAAAGTGCAAGCTAAAGGAGACTCATGCAGAGTTGACTCATTGGAAAAGACTTTGATGCTGGGAGGGATCGGGGGCAGGAGAAGAAGGGGATGACAGAGGATGAGATGGCTGGATGGCATCACTGACTCGATGGACATGAGTCTGAGTGAACTCTGGGAGTTGGTGATGGCCAGGGAGGCCTGGCGTGCTGCGATTCATGGGGTCGCAAAGAGTCGGACGACTGAGCGACTGAACTGAACTGAAAGGAGACTCAGAAATAGACAAAAGACAGGGCAAGATCCTGGCCCAAGTTTGTTCTGAGTCACTGTCACTCTCCTGTCTAGATTTAGTGAGTTACCTGAAAATTCTTACCATAAAACCCCCTAATGTATGCATGTACGTGTGCTCTCAGTCTCCTCAATCATGCCCAACTCTTTGCAATCCCATGGACTGTGGCCCAGCAGGCTCCTCTTTCCATGGGATTCTCTAGACAAGAATACTGGAGTTGGTTGCCATTTCCTTCTCCAGGGGATCTTCCCGACTCAGGGATTGAATCCGCATCTCCTAAGCTCCTGCATTGGCAGGTGGATTCTTTACCCACTAAACTCCCCTTGGGAATGAAGCTAATCTGAGCTTCATTTCTATTTCTTGTATAGCTTAAAGTATCCAAAAGAGATAAATGAGGCAAGTCTGTGTCAGCTATTGCCCCCACCTTTGGGGTGTGGATGATGCATGTTCAAAGGTGGAGAGTGCTTTACCTGGGAGATGTTAGGCTGGAAGCTGCTGTGCAAAGTCCTCGTTTCCACGTGTTCAGGAACCAGCCCCTGAGTCCTGAGGATGTGAAGGGCAAGGCGCTCCTCGGGGGGCCCAAGGTGCTGGTGCAGGATTTTGTTTGCTTCTGCAATTTTTTTTTTTTTTTAAAGGACAATGAAACAGAGACAGACATCCAGAAACAGTTCAGCCTTGAGGGATTCTCAACACTTCAGCCCAGACTTTGCAGACACAGTCAGGCAGTGCCAGTGTGTGAACTGCAGCCTGTGAAAGAGTTGTTGATAGAAACAGCCCCTGACCAGAAGCCCTGCCCAACCAAGTTCATTCCTGACTTGTGGACTGCAAATAGCAAAGAGACCAAAAACACTCCAAACTGTGTAAGAGCAACCCCCATTTATGTTGGTGTCAGGGGCTCATGGCCGGACTCCTGTGCAGTTAGGTGTGGCCATGCAAACAAGGTAGGCTAGACTGTAACATAGGTGGAAGTGAAAGGCGCATCCTTCAAAGGTCCAGCTCGTAATACCCTCTCATGTAGGATCACCTCTGGCACCTTCTCTCTGGATGCAGAAGAAAACGGTGACCTTAGACCTGAGGTGACGATGGGCAGAGCTGCAAGGTGAAAGAGCCTGGTCCATGAAGGACTCTTTGGAAGAGGGCCACCCACCTGCAGGAGTACCTGTTTTGAATTTATGAGAAATAAACTTCTATTGTGTTAAACCACTAACATTTTTAAGCTTAACTGTTAACAGTAGCTAGCCAGTATCACTGTGGCATTTAAAAAAGATAGACTCCCAAATTTTCTGCCACTCCTTTCATTGAGAGGTGGGGGTCTAAGCCCTCTCCTTTGAATCTGCAGACATATTTGATCACTAAAAAAAGGATGCTGTGTGGCTTCTAAGGCTAAGCATGAAAGACCACACTGGTCTTCCCGGATCACTTGCTCTGAGGGAAGCTGCCAGCCATGTAAGGAGCCTGGGTGCCCAGATAGTGCCCTACGGGAGAGCCTGGGTAGGTGTTCATCAGTCCCAGGTGAGCTCCCAGCCAAGGGCCATCCTGGACATCAAGCCTTCGGGTGACTGCAGCCCCGGGCAACATCTGACAGCAGTCAACTGCCACTCAAGTGAGCCCTTCCTGAATGGCTAACCCACAAGACTGTGAGCAAAACAAAATGGTTGCTATATGGGGAAAGACTCTAAAAAATTTTAGAGTGGATATACATGTATAACTGATTCACTTTGCTGTACAGCAGAAACGAACACAACATTGTAAATCAAATATGCCAATAAAACTTAAAAACACAAAATGGCCTTTTTCAGCAGCTAAGTTTTGGGATGATTTGTTATGGGGCCAAAGTAATGGGAACAACCCTGACTGATACAGCTTTTGGGGGGTGTTGTTTGATTGCTGGGGTAGTTGTCTCCATCAGGCCATTTTGCTTGACAGTTTATTTCCAACGCCCTTTGCAAGTTCTGATGTAAACAGCATCATCTGTTAAACATCTAATAATCCCTGATACTGACAAAGTCTTCAAGTCTTCTTTCAGATAGAAAGACAAATACAGTTTCTTACAGTGCCAGGAATAAACAGTTGAGGATCAGGAAGCATTTTCATTCCCATGTACCTTTGTTCAGCTTTCTCTAGATGTCCCATATGCCCTCAAAGCCAGCCCCATGCCAGCCCCTCCAGAAAGCCCTCTTCCCTACAAAACACTGAATCATGCCACAACTCTTACGTTCTATTAAGCCGATTTCAGTCTATGTCATATGTCAGGACAGACTGTATTATAAATTGCTGCTCAGGAAAGAGCAAGACCCCAAGTTCGGACATGAGCCAGATGTGAACTCAGCAGATTCTTCAAATTAGCCCCCAGCATCCCTGAGCCTTCTCAGAGAGGGTTGGGAGAATGATGGAATAATATTGGAGGAGAAATTCTTGCACTACCATCTGAGCACTTCTGAGCTAATTATACATCACATGGAAATAAGTTAATTATTAGAAATTTGTGTTCAGAGCTCAAATAGCTATGACCTAAAAAGGTCAAGTGAAACCTAAGACAGACAAGAAAACGTGTCCATTTTGACACCCGAGATGACTGCAAAAGTCTAGTATAATGGGGCTTTTGTTAGACAGTCACGTGTGTGGAATTCCCTATGGTACTAGGGTACTACTCTGCCGACACCCCTCCGTAACGCAAACCCAGCAGCATAAATGTGTTGTTCTACCTTGCAACCAGCCTGCAATCCATGGCAGTGTGCTTACCAAATTCATCTAGGCTGTAGTCTTTTCCTCCATATCTGATGCTACTTCCATCTTCAGAAAGAACAGGCGGTTGGAAGCCTTTGAATCTGGCCACATTTTGAAGCAACTGTGTTGGTTTCAATTGATCTCGCCAGGTGTTTACTCCAGAACTGTGAATAATAATGCCACACTCAGAGTTACCGCAGGACACACACGTTCTTCTTAGATTCCTACACACACATACTTAAAGGCACGTTCATGTAATGGGGGAATGCACTCTAGACACTGGCTTTTGCCTAGAAATCTATTTAGGATTTAGAGACTTAAAATCCGCAGTTATTTTGGCCTCAGCCAACTGGTCCTCCCCTTCTCTGGCCCTCTGTAAATAATGAGTTGGAGATCACCATAATCATAATAGGCAAACATAAACTAGAAATCACAAGCTGTATCTCACTGGATAATACAGAGAGACACTGTTTAGCACTCAGGGAAAGAGGAACATCACAAAATTGATCAGTTTGTGGGGAGGGGCAGGAATTCCCACCATCAAACATCGCTAGCTCTCAGTCCCTGGCATCATGGAGGGAGGGGGAGAAAGAAGGGGAGGCAGGGGACTGGCTCTCCAGGCTTTGCCACCTCACTGAGTGCTATCCTCACTGAGCACTACACTGCCTCAGGGGCCAGTGCGGTACACAGATGCCAATGTGAATAGCGCCCCCTGGAGTTGTGCAATGGTGTGGCCCTGCTTCTTGCCAAGTGTTAGTCACTCAGTCGTGTCTGGCTCTCTGTGACCCCGTGGGCTGAAGCACACCAGGCTCCTCTGTCCATGGTATTCTCCAGGCAGGAATACTGGAGTGGGTAGCCATTCCCTTCCACAGAGGATCTTTACCATCTGAGCCACCAGGGAAGCCCAATTCCCCCTCCTGACTTAAAGGATCTGAGGCTCAATGAAGACAGGCCCGAGGTAGAGCATCAAAGCTTCCCCAGTACTGATGTTAGATGGAACAGCCAACGTTCACATCCCAAGCCACTTACACACAGTACTGCTCAGGAATGCCGCAGTGGGACCCAAACCGGGAAAGGAATCGGTTTTCTAGATCAATGATCGTTTCTCCTACTTTTTCATCACGGGTAAAGGTGTCATAATCGTAGACAGAAATTTTCAGATCCTTTTCTTGAGGTAAGTAGCAGCTCAGTTCATACATTCTGAATAAATGAAAGTGAGGTTAGAATTACACGATCGCCCTTCCCCCCAGGTATCTTGCACACTCCATAGCTCTGCACAGACGACTCCTTGGGCCATGGGAGGAGGATGTCATGGCCGGGATAGCCAGGCGGGTGGTGGGCGACAGATGCTTGAGAAGTACTACACATTAGTAATAAGAACAACGGCAGAGTACATACTTGCTCAGGAGAAGATCCGGGGCTGTAAGTGCCTAAGGAAAATCCCAGTTTTGCTGGCTACTAGCTGTGAGACCCTAGGGCAACTACTTAACGTCTCTGTGCTCTATTTTCTCAACTGTAAAACAGGGATAATAATCCCTACCAGCTCATGTTGTAAGGGCCAAGAGAATAAATGTTTAGAAAGCATTTGGTATGAGGGCATTACTCAAAATCCACCAGCAATAATAATAATGTTATTATACATTAAATAATACTTCTTGTTAAGAAGTATACCAAATGCTTTCTAAACATTTATTCCCTTGACCCTTACAACAACATGAGCTGGTAGGGATTATTATCCCCATTTTACAGACCACGGAACATCCTGGGCTAACCCCACTGGAGCATGGGGATCTGGAGGAAGGCAATGGAAAGCTGCCAAGGAGGCTCCCTCTCTCCTCCCAGGCTCTCTGGCTCTCCACGGATTCTTGAAGGCTTTCCTATGGTATCCGTATGAAAACACAAACCCTTCTGAGAGACCACCAGATAATCAAACAGTAGTTTCTGTGGCAGGTGAGCAATGTGGCGCCAGTTCTGAGAGGGTAATGACTGTAGGGCATGAACGCCAGATGGGTGGGCTTTGGCTCTGGTCTTGCACACAGAGGGGCGGGTCCAAAGGTGCTCAATAAACTCTGGACCACAAACTGTGAGCGGCCCCTCAAATCTCTCCTCTCCCCCTGTTCCTCTGCTCCTCCTCCTCTCACTCTGGTGTGTGGCCTGGTTCTTGCCCAAAGAGCCAGAACTATTAATCTCTGGAATAGAAGGGTGTACATCAGTGGCGCTCTGGAGACAAGCTTCCAGGGGTCTCCTAGACACATCTCAGTGACTTCCCCAGACTTCTGCAGCCAGACGGGGCCTGCAGAAGGCAGGCATCCCAGGAGAGAAGGGGCTGTAGTCCTGACTAGACCGTATCCACATGCCCCCAAATTCTATTACTGAATCCCAAGGGACAGGTAATACATGTCTGTTGAGAAAAAATTCTTTGCTCAAATAAGGCTGAGAATCACTTCTGGTATTCCTCTGGGCAAACTGAAGGCTCTGAGAAATCCTACAGTTATCTTTTTAACCCAGGCATCCTGGTTTGATGATGAAATATGCTTTTCCTTGGAACACCAATTGGCATCTTTTTGGCAGACTAACATTCCATTGAATGCGATGTGATAACGGTGCCGTGCAATAGGAAAGGTTGCTCTTTCCTGAATCTCTGTCCCAGAATTCCCGAGAGTCTCCGCTGAGAAGAAAGTCACCCAGTAAGACTGAGGCCAGGGCCTGGAGCCTAGGAGGGCTTGTGGAGCTGGGGTCTCCCTGGCTCCACCCTGCTGGAAGGAGCCACGTCTGAGCTCGCCAGATGGAGGTTGGCCACGTGGAGCCTGATGGCATCACTTCCTCCTGAGGTGGCTTGAGCAAGACTTTTCCTGCCACTTAATTAAGCTTGTGCTTGGCTTCTCCAAGACAGTGATGTAGGCAGGGCTGCTTTTCTCCCATAAAAGCTGGCTTTCCCTGTTTCCCTGTCTCCCTCGCATGGGGCCCTCCTTCCTGCACTGCATGCCTTTTCCTGTCTAGACCTCAGGGCTGGATCAGCGGAAGAAAAGGAAAACGATCATATTGCCATGCCAGAGGATTATTTCCACTGCCTGGCTCCGGCACACAGCCCCAGGGTGTGCAGCACAAAGGGTGTGTGTGTGTGTGGGGGGGGTAGTGTGTGTGTGTGTGTGTGTGTGTGAGGGGGTATGTGTGGGGTGTGTGGGGATGTGGGGGTATGGTGGGTGTGTAGCTGTGGATGTGGGTATGTATGCATGTGGGTGGATGTGGGTGTGTGCGCACACTCACATGTGAGAGAGGGAAGGAATGTGTAAGGGTTCCATACACCACACATGAGAAGAAGTAGATGGGCAGGATAATAAAGCCAGAAATTAAGATACCAGCCACACATCAAATAAGAACAAGGTGTTCTCCTCGGTAGTGTTCTGGGGANGGGGGTAGTGTGTGTGTGTGTGTGTGTGAGGGGGTATGTGTGGGGTGTGTGGGGATGTGGGGGTATGGTGGGTGTGTAGCTGTGGATGTGGGTATGTATGTGGGTGGATGTGGGTGTGTGCGCACACTCACATGTGAGAGAGGGAAGGAATGTGTAAGGGTTCCATCCACCACACATGAGAAGAAGTAGATGGGCAGGATAATAAAGCCAGAAATTAAGATACCAGCCACACATCAAATAAGAACAAGGTGTTCTCCTCGGTAGTGTTCTGGGGAAAAACAACACTGTGCAAGTGTCTTTTGCAAAGAACATTTTTCTATAGGTGATGTGAAAGTTGATCAGTTGTGTCTGACTCTTCTGTGACCCCATGGACTGTAGCCCGCCAGGCTTCTCTGTCCGTGGGATTCTCCAGGCGGGTAGCCGTTCCCTTCTCCAGGGTATCTTCCCAACCCAGGGATTGAACCTGGGTCTCCTTCATTGCAGGCAGATTCTTTACTGTCTGAGCCACCAGGGAAGCCCTACAGGTGATGGCTCCGCCATAAGCACGAAGCAGTACTGAGCTGGTTGGGAAAGCCTGGGGCTTGGTCAGGATTTCTCCCCAAGTTTAGGCTCCCCATTGTACCAGCTCCGTGCACGCAGCTCGGCTGCCCCATTTCCCTCGCTGTGATGTGGGGCCAAGACCCCTGCCCTGCCGGCTGCAGGGTCTGACACTTATGTGAAAATCAGACGCGGCGGCTGCAGAGTGCAGCAGGGCAGCCACGCAGAGCCTGCGGTCAGGTGGCCAGGGCGCGGGTCCTGGTTCTGCACTCCCCAGCGGGCTGAGCTGGGTGTTCATTCCCTTTGTGCCTCAGTTTCCTCTTTGTCAGTAGCCACTCAGAGTGGTGAGAGTCTTGAGATGTTTTCTATGAAGGGCTCACTATAGCGCAAGCCCTCAGTAAAAGCTTAGCAAATAGGAGTTTAGTTGCTCAGTCGTGTCCGACTCTTTGTGACCCCACAGACCATAGCTCGCCAGGCTCCTCTGTCCATGGGATTTCCTAGACAAGAGTACTGGAGTGGGTTGCCAGTTCCTTCTCCAGGGGATCCTCCCAACCCGGAGATCGAATCCGCATCTCCTGCATCAGCAGGCAGATTCTTTACCACTGAACCACCAGGGAAGCTTGTAATAGCAGTTATTATTAAATGTGGAAGGAGTTTATAGCTGACAAAAGCTAGTCCTCTTTAGAGGTCACTTGGGTTTGCCTTACCCTTGAGAAGGTTCTGATGAGATCAGTGTAACCGTGCAGAAACAAATGTCAGATGGCAAGGATGAAAGTAGTAATGCTATTTCAAGAACCTTCTTGAACAGAAGACAGGGAGCAGGACACCTGATGCCATCACTTTCTTCTCCCTTCCCCGTTTTTGGTAACAGAGTCAACAACACACACACTGGCTCAAAACAATGGAATCGAAGAATCTCAGAGAAGAGAGCTCAACAGGATTGGGGTGTGAGAACCATCCTGTCACTCACGGAAGTCACTGCCTACTCTTCTTGTCTAGAAGCCACAAACTCTGGACTTCTGGGCCTCCTACCGTCCCTGTCCTGTTACCCCTGCCCCCGGGTCTTAGGGCGGGTCTCTCAGACTTGGTTTAATTTTCTTCATGGCACCTTTTGCTTTCACGAAATGCTTTTATTTATGTATTTCCATATTCATTATCTGCCCCACTGACTTGGATATCTGAATAGTTCAAAGACATGGTTTCACAGTTTCTGGGCCTCGAGCAAAGCTTGGCGGCACATACTGCCTCCTTAGCATGGAGGCCATGAAGAAAAGAACCACAGAAAAACGTTAGGAAATATCTGTTACCTGCCGAACACCGGGTTGAGCGTGTTGGGGATGTAGTTGTCTCGGTCTTCAATTACCTTTTTGCCCAGCGTTATTTTTATGTAAGGGTCACACTGTGGGGACGAAACAGAGGACAGGTTACGTCACTGTGGGGTGCCAACTTAAGTCAGTTTCTGGGACAGACTCAGGTGTGACTCCTGATGAGAAGGGGCGGCCTCCGATCAGGTCTGGGTAGGGCTCCCTCTTGGCGCCATGCAGCCAGCGCGCCTTTGGAGGAGAGGCGGTGGCCGGGAGCAGTGACAAAGCACTTCTCTGAGGTCACATCTGTAAAATGAGAAGGATGATCCAGAGCCTCCAAAGCCCCTTCCCTTCAAGTTCTTAGAGAAATCCCCATTGGGACCATCCTCCTGAACAGACGGTTTGAGAGTATCTTTCCCCTGGAGAGATAACAAACGCCCAGAAAGAAGGAACATGACAATTACTGTGGTTGAAGACTGTAATTATCGTGCTACTGGAGAAGGCCCCACACCCAGACTCTTACCAGGCCATTGTTGTCCTGGGGCTGGAGCTCTAAGCCTCGAACAATGTAAATCCTAACCGTGCATTCCTGCGGGACGCTGTCAGGCAATTCCCGAAACTGCCGGGGAGGGGCCGGCACGCTGGGGTCATCCGACAGTGGGTAGATTCTGAAGGAGCCCTAGGAGAGAGACACACAGATGGAGCGGCAGGGCCCTGGGTGACCAGAGCAGAGGGCCCAGGGCAGTGTAGTCCCCCCAGGACGTGAGGGACAGCCACACAGGGCTGTGGGATTGGGGGAGGAAGGACCGTTTTTGTGAAAGAAAGCTATGGTGCGCTTTGCAAGTTTCTGATGGGGAAAGTGAATGACGACAAAGTAACTAATAGATCACAGGAGAGAAGGAAGGGCAGAGCAGAAGCTGGGAGGCCTGGCAAAAACCCAGGGGAGACATGGAAGTGGCTTGGACCAATATGATGGCAAAGGAGGTGATAGGAGTGAAATTCTGCACATTTTTTGAAGACAGGAATAAAAATGATTATTTTTTAAACCCAATAAAATACTAAGGTGATTCCCACCCCCCCCTTTTTTTTTGCATTACTGCATAAACCCCCTTCCACTGCCAGGCAAACTCCTGTTCGTCTTTCAGGTCCCAGTTGAAAAGTGTCACTTCTTCCAGGAAGCCTCCCTGACTGCCCCTGGGTTGGATGAGTTTTCTAACATCTTCTTCTAACACCACATTCATCCCTATTGCAGCAATGACATCTGCTTCACTGAAAGTGAAAGTCGCTCAGTTGTGTCTGACTCTTTGCGCCCCATGGACTATACAGTCCATGGAATTCTCCAGGCCAGAATACTGGAGTGGGTAGCCTTTCCCTTCTCCAGGGCATCTTCCCAACCCAGGGATTGAACCCCAGTCTCCCATATTTCAGGCAGATACTTTACAGCTAAGCCACAAGGGAAGTCCAAGAATACTGGAGTGGGTAGCCTATCCCTTCTCCAGTGGATCTTCCTGACCCAGGAATTGAACTGGGATCTCCTGCACTGCAGGAGATTCTTTACCAACTGAGCTATCAGAGAGTCATTACTATTTATTGTTTATATTCCTCACTATACTGTGAGCTTCCTGAAGGAGGGAAAGATTTCTTGTTTGTCACTATCTCCAGGACCTAACACAGGGCTGGGCATGAAGCTGGGGCACAGTAAGTGGCTTTTGAATGAGTGAGCCCTCAGGTTAGCTTGAGAGGCTTTATATTTTATCTTGAAACCAGCTTATGTACAAGAGAAAGCACTAAAGTTGGATTCAGAATATGTGGGTCTTAGGACCCAGCTACTTTCATTCAGTAAAGCAGCATGAAGTGAGGACCTACCATGTACTGGGGGCCCAAAATGAACTCAAGGAATCCAGTCTGGCACAGAGATGTTAAATAGGTTTGACTCTCATGCTATCTTCAATCAATGGGGTGGAAGCTCTGATGACAAGGATTTTGAGACCACATGTAGGGGTAAACCAGTCTGATTGATTAGTAATGTCTGCCATTGAAAGGATTAGAAGTAACATAGATTTGCTACCTGTGGTTGGAGGGAGGTGCGGTCATGAAAGCAGACACTTATGATGTGAAAGGCGCTTTACTAGTGGTGGGGACCCAGGGAGCCTGGAGCAGGAGTGAGTCACCCTGCCAGGAGCAATCAGGGAGCATTTCACAAAGAATCTGCCATCAGAGCTGGCACTTAAAAGAATGAGGAGGAGTTTGTCAGACCACAGAGCAGGAAGGAAGGGCATCCAGGGAACGAAGAGCTTGTCCCAAGGCTCCAAGTTGTGAGAGGACAGCGTGTGGTTGGGGCTTGGAGAGGGTGTGCTGGCAGGGGAGACAAGAAGCTTGTGAAAGGCCAGCTCCACCCTAGGGAGGAGTTGAGACTTGACCAAGTGGAAACTCAAGCATGCCTTTAAGTGGTCAAGAAACATGATCGGATTTAGTTGTATGGAGGATGGACTGGATCGTGAATGAGAAAGGGAACAAGGACAATGGATTGGGAAGGTGTTGTACTGATGATCCAGGTGAAAGCCTGGGAGGGGGTAGGGGACGCGCGTGCGTGCGTGCGTGCGTGTGTCTGTGTGTGTGGTGGGGGTGGGACTTAGAGAGGCTGACTCTACAAGATTCAAGGCTGGTTGGCATCAGCAGAAGACTGGCTTTGAGGATTCTGCCCCCAATCCCACTGCCCTTTTCCTTGTTAGCATTTCCGAGCATCCTTCAGGTGTCAGGATAGGTCTCTGACCCAGGGACTGGTGGTCCTTTATCCTAGGTCTATAAAGAAAATAAAGATGGATTTTAAACAGGATAGACACACATTTTACTCACCTTAAACTCCCCTACCACAGAAGGATCTTCATTCTCATCTGATTTGCCTCGAAACAGCTTGAAAGTATCTGAGAAGTCTGTTAGGCCCTCGAATTCCTCTACATCCTCTAGTTCACAATCATATATCTGCAAACCATCAACAGATTCTTAATTTCTCATTATAACACAGGTGGGACCTAAAATCAAACTGACTGACAATACCAAAGGCACACGAGATGTGGATGGAGCAACTGGAACTCTCACATTGCCGGCTGGAGTGCATAACGATACACTTTGGCAAAGTGTCTGGCAGTTTAAAGTTAAATATCCAGCTACACTGTGATACAGAAGTTGAATTCCTAGGTGTTCATCCAAGAGACATGAAAACATGTCTGCATGGTATAAGAATGTCCACAGCAGCTTCATCATCAGAGAATGGATGGATAAACAAGTCATGATACATCCGTTCAATGGAATATGACTCAGCAATAAAAAGGGGCAAACCACTGATATATGACAGACTATTGATATATGACAACATGACTGATCTCAAAACTACTTCTTGGGCTATAGAAGCCCCACACACACAAATACATATTCTATGAGTCCACTTATACGCACTATGAAAACAGGCAAAACTGATGTGATGATGAAATCAGATCAGCTGTCTAACAGGGTTGGAAGGTTGTTAGGAATTGACTGGAAAGAGGTACACAAAGGAGTTTTCTGGGGAGATAGGAATGGTCGTTGCCTTGTTTTGGTAGTGGTTTATGTGGGTATATGTATATAATCATAACTCACTGAATGAATTACTTTACTGTATATAAATTATACCTTGATAAAGAACTAGAAGAACAGGAGGAGAAGCAAGGAAGGAAAGAGGGAGAGACAGAGGATGGACTGTGGGGCTGATCCACCAGGCTAGTCTATTTCTCTAAATGAGAGGTTCTTCACATGCTGGTGTTTCTTAAGCTACACTGAGATGTTATGACAATCACATGAAAAATGTGGATTTTTCCACTTTGTTGGAGAAAAAAATTTTTTTAACTTTTAATTTTGTATTGGGGGTATGGCCAACTAATAATGTTGTGATAGTTTCAGGTGAACAGCAAAGGGACTCAGCCACACATACGGATACACATGGATCCATTCTCCCCCAAACTCCCCTCCCATCCAGGATGCCACATAACACTGAGCAGAGTTCCATGTGAGATAATTATTTTAATGGCCTGCTATTTCTCATTTTAAAGTTTATCGTTCTGCTATGCATTGTTCTGAAAATGTTAGCCTTCGCTTTAGCTTTACTACTGGAAAACTGAACAAAGAACTAGAAAACTCAAACCCTTAACAGAAAGAACATCCATAACCAGATCTACCTAGTTCAACAGCTCATCTCCCTCCTCGACACACAGTTGTGACCGTAGGCTGCATGCATGCAAAAGGAGCAGCTGCTCCACTAGTGAAACACGCCCAGAATGGAGGACAGGATGAAGCATGCTGATCTTTCATGCTGTTTTGCAAGAGCACCATGACTTCTAAGGTCTCCCTTGGTCAAACTGGACAGCCGTTTACGGCCCTAATTAGTGCAGTGCCAGCCCAATCCCAACCCTCACTCAGCCAGGTGTCCCCAAGCCCCAAAGTGGCAGTCACAACAACCATAAATTAACAGCTGTTCTCAAGCCCTGGAAATCTCAGCAAAGCCCAAATCCATCACCAGACAGCTCCCCCAGAGGTGCTCCTGGCCCCTCCGCCTAGCCCCCACCATCAGACCTTTCAGGCTTTCACTCAGCTCTGCCTACAACCGGTTTTAATGCATATTCACCCCCCACCCACGGGTGCATAGGCCCAAGTACCTTGAGTTTGGAATAACCTTTCTGAATATATTGTCCACATTTTTCATGTTCCCCTGTGGAAGCATAAAATTTACTCCACCAGTCAACAATTTCTTCCTCCTAAAGAAAGACACATCAAAATGGCAAAACCTTAGTGATGACCTGGATTTCCAATCATTGCAGGAAAATTATATAATGGAAAAGAGAAACAGGTACTTCTGAACCTGAAAGAAGTGAGATTATATGACTTCTGTTTACATGCACCGAAGCAATAAGAATTCTTCCAGTTGGAAGCTGGATGTGAAGTGATGATCCTTGGCCAATGAAATGTGTGTAGCTTTAATGGCCACAGCTATACTGGGTGATTTTCTAACAGTCTATGGATAGTCTATTCATTTGACTGTTTTTACTCTTTATCCTGTTGATATTTACATACCACCCTTATGGCAGAAAGAGAAGAAGAACTAAAGAGCCTCTTGATGAAAGTGAAAGAGGAGAGTGAAAAAGCTGGCTTAAAGCTCAACACTCAGAAAACTAAGATCATGGCATCCGGTCCCATCATTTCATGGCAAATAGATGGGGAAACAGTGGAAACTGTCAGATTTTATTTTTTTGGGCTCCAAAATCACTGCAGATGGTGATTGCAGCCATGAAATTAAAAGATGCTTACTCCTTGGAAGGAAAGTTATGACCTAACTAGACAGCATATTGAAAAGCAGAGACATTACTTTGTCAACAAAGCTCCATCTAGTCAAGGCTATGGTTTTTCCAGTGGTCATGTATGGATGTGAGAGTTGGACTATAAAGAAAGCTGAGCACAGAATAATTGATGCTTTTGAACTGTGGTGTTGGAGAAGACTCGAGAGTCCCTTGGACTGCAAGGAGATCCAACCAGTCCATTCTGAAGGAGATCAGCCCTGGGTGTTCATTGGAAGGACTGATGTTGAAGCTGAAACTCCAATACTTTGGCCACCTGATGTGAAGAGCTGACTCATTTGAAAAAACCCTGATGCTGGGAAAGTTTGAGGACAGGAGAAGGAGACAACAGAGGATGAGATGGTTGGATGGTATCACCGACTCAATGGACATGAGTTTGGTTGGACTCTGGGAGTTGGTGATGGACAGGGAGGCCTGGCATGCTGCGGTTCATGGGGTCGCAGAGAGTCAGACATGACTGAGCAACTTAACTGAACTGAACTGATTTACATACACAAAGGACAAGAGGGCAAAAGAGGAGGAGATGGTTAGACAGCATCTGACTCAATGGACGTGGATTTGAGCAAACTCTGGGAGATAGTGAAGGACAGGTAAGCCTGGTATGCTGCAGTCCATGGGGTCACGAACAGTGCGACTAAACAACATTTACATATACAGGTAAAGTGAAAAAACAAAACAAAACAAAAAACCCTTTAGTACGTGTTTAGTATTCTACCCTCCAGTATGTGTTTTTCTATTTCATTTCCTTAGCCTTTTTAGCCAGCAACACATTGCAAAATAAAGCTCACTAAGCTAAGCGTGGGAGAAAGTGTTTCTAACTCAAGTTCCATCCTTTACATTATAAGCCATACCCTTATGTCACAAACCACGCCACATTAGATATGCTGTTTAAAATCTCTGAGCAACATTTTCTTCATCCACTGAATTGGCTAACACTATCTTTCCACATCATTCTCACAGGGTTGTTTTGGACATCAAATAAGATGATTAGGAGGAGGAACTTTGGTTATAAAATGTGAAGCAAGAGTACGGAGGCATTATGCTTTGTTTAGACCAGTGGCTCCCAATCTATTCTTGAAAATTCTAATTCAATCAGCCTGGAGTGAGACCTGGCATTCAGGATGCTTTCAAAAGTTCCCCAGGCAATGTGCAGCCATAGTTGAGAACCTTTGGTGGTTCTTTGGGCAGAAGGGATGGCATTTGGAATCACTTGTGGAATATTCTCACAAACTCCAGAAGGCTGTAGTTTATAGCAGGCTATGACTATAAATTCCACTCAGATTTATAACAAGAATAGATCCTCATCAGACCCACCTGCATCTTAATCTACCTAGGAAAGTCAGGTTGCCCAAAATAGTATGTCATCAGCAACACAGCTCCTATTTCATCAGGGGGTGAGACAGAAGAAATACTCAAGAAAAACTATTTCTTCTCTGTGTACAGTATACATATGTTTACACATATAGTTATTTCCCCTCTGTGGATCAGTAAACCCAATCCTGGATTTAAAAAGTTTTTTTTTGTTTTTTTTTTACATATCAGCTATAGGAAAATACATGAATTACAAATCTAGCAAAGTGTATAAAACAGTTACCTTTTCTGTTAGCTGTTCATCACATATATGGCCAGGAAGAAGGCAAAACACACGGAGGTAGAGACCCATGAGCATTAGGTTGAACAAGAAAGAGAAAAAGAGACATTATTTTTCAACCATCATTTATATTATCAACATTGTGATGGTTTATTTATTCAAGATGATCTCATTATTAAACACATCTTTTTGGTTTCTTCTCTGAAAATGTGCAAAAGAGTTACAAACAGTATTAAAACCAAAGGCAGGGAGGTAGTCACCCACATCCCGTTTTAATAGAGTTAGACAATCTCTGTCCACCAGCACAGTGATTACAGAGGGCGCTGGGGGATTAGCAGGGTATAGTTGTTCACCTTCCTGCCCCAAACCTTGCACTCCATTTAGCTTTTAAAGTATATTCCCAGCTGGCTTAATTCTCATCTCTTCAAAAACTCCTGTTGCAATATCATGTTTATACCCAGCATGATTGCATTACTAACAAGCATCTTTTCTTGGTTTTTCCCCATGTTGATGTTATAGTACCAAATACATATCCATCCATCAAAATTGTTCTATGATGTCAAGTCTCTCACTGACCAAATCCTTCCCTTTTGAGTTTCTGCATGGAGAATCTACCAGGAGATGAAAGAATTGACAGCTAGGATGTTGGGGTTTGACTTTTCTCTTGGTACCTGCTGGAACATTAGCCAAGCTCGCCCTCAGGGGCAGTTTGAAGAATTGTTGCCTCCTAACTTCAAGTTCATTTCCAATATAAGGGAACTGTGATTCCTCACTACAGGCACTTCCTGCAGGGAGTGTGGGATGGCTATGAGGCTTCTTTTGCAAGTGCCCCTCAGCATTTTCCAGATCAACTTTTGTTCAACACACAGAATTGCCAAGAGAAGCAGAGAGGCAGATAGAGGTAACAATAATATTAGATTAGTATCAAAGTGCGATTAAGAGTTAAATCATCACAACTGAATTGAGATTTTGGAGAAAGGGGATTTTACACCAAAAGTGTTTGCACATTCTGAATTCAGATTTTTAGAATCTTTTTACTCATGTCTATTTTCATCTATTTGAAACATTTTCAAATAAATGAGCAGTTAATGATTTTAAAAGCATTTTCAAAACAGATTGCTGATGTTAAAATCTAGAATACAGAGAAATGTATTCATGTGCACTTGCTCGTAACTTCACATGAAAAAGTAACTGAAGCAACTTGAAGTAACTTGCTTCATTACATCCACAGGGCATAGCAGATTCTCCCCTGAAGCTTAAAACAATCACATTTGTTTAAAGATCATCTTTTGCTCCAAAATCTAGAAAGAATCTGAATGTAGAGTTCAAGTCTCTAGAGCGAAGTCCCTGCAGCCCCAGGCAGCTTCGTGCGTTTTCTTATCATACATACATGCACTGTCGTTGGAGAAGCCATTTTGCTGAGTGCTGCTGACATGCTGCTTAAGCACTGGAATTGGAAGGCAATCGTTGAAACGGCCATGTAGGAATGTCCATGACATCTGACTAGCACTTAGTGATCCCCCCACCCCCGTGTTTATTTCCCACTTTACTTGTGGTGGTGCTGAGCCCATCAGACAAGAGCTCTCACAGTCACCGCAGGGTGGTGGTGTGTTTCTGTGAGTGTGAGACTGTCACCTGAAGCCACAGCCTCCAGCTTCCATCATCAGCACAGTGCTGACCCAGTCCCTCAATCTACCCATATAAAAGGCTCGAGTTGAGTTAGTGGTAATAGACGTTCATCACACACACAAAGCATGAACATGTAACACATACAACACACATGTTACATGCATGTATATTATATGTTACGTGTGGACATATTTTACATGTACACATAATCCAGGACATCAGCAAGCTGGTCATTGGCTCTTCCAGAGCTCAACTTTGCTCATTTGACTTTGCATAGATGAGCCCTGTCTTCCCCAATGAACAGATGGAATCAGATTTTTAGAGGCCATTCCGAATAGCCTTTCTTATCAACACAGTATACATCCACTAGGTGTTAGGAGAGCAGCTGATTAAAGTGATATATAGTATGTGAGAATGATATAATCTTCCTCAATCCCGCTGGGTTGCAACTTAAAATATGCTGTAAATTCAGCTTTCACTGTGTGTTGCTACAGTAGCCTCATCTCTTAACTACTGGGAAGAAATGAATGAGATTGGGGCACAGGTAACTTCATTCTTTTTCTTGATCCTCCATACCTGTCAGAAGGCACAAAGACCTGCTTGACAATGGAATCTGGAGGCAGATCACAGGGTAGTATCTTAAACTGGCTTTTTCCAGAGTAGTTGTGAAAATGTACTTAAAAGATCTTAAGTATATTATACTTCTCCCTGGGCTACTACTGTTTTATTGAAAATATCTGGGGTTGTTTATAAAGTAAACACAGTGGTTTTGCAAATTTGATATTGTCATTTCTGACTGCAGAGGGTTCTCAGGGAATAGAATCAAACACACTGCTACACGGTGCTGGCTGTGGAGCCCACATTTAATATGGTCCAATTGTGAGTGAGTTTAATGCAGTGGGAAGAAAGTAGATTTCTTTAAAGGCACTGTTTATGGACCTAACACATTAAAGTGCAATCATGTGTACTTTCTGGCCAGTTTGCACATTAAAACATGCTGTGAAAGTCCATCATGAATGCCAACAGAAACAGGGAGATATTTGATGTTTTCTTTTTTCTGGGCTGAGAACTCCCCGCCCCAGCCCTTTCCTTGTCAAACTGGATGGAATGGTTTTAAAATAGGGTCCTGAGTGAGCATTTCCACCAATGTCTTAATTTCAAAACCACAGTGAATATAAAAGTCAGGGATATCCCATACACTGACAAATAGAGTCATTAAAAATCCATGACTCTTCTGTTTCATTTAGAGGGAAAAGAACTGGTGTGCTCCATGTACCTCTCTTCTGAATGTTGTGATCCTGTATATTTGGTCCTGAGATTGCTCTTGCAAATGATACCCACTCAGACCATCAACATCAACAGTTCTCACACCTGCCTGCACCTTAGAATCACTTGGGGAGATTTTAAAACTTATTGTTGTCGAGATTCCCCTCCCTCGTGCAGAGTGCAGCACGGATCCAAGTATTATTTAAGTATCCTTGGTGACTGAGGGGAGAGGACATGAGTTCACACAATGTCACCAAAGCTACTGATGAATATAAGAGCCAGGTTCTTTACTGTGATAAGTTCGTTTGTTATCTTAACTTTAGTTGCACTGAATGGTTGTTTGACTGAATTCATCTAATGCTTAGATACCTGGAAGATAAAGCCAACATCATTCAATGAATGATCAGTTCTAAGCCTACCTTTGAAGCCAGTAATGGCTTGGTGTCCTCTATTTCAATAACAACGTCCCGGCAGGGTGGGGTAGACAAAAAGGAGGCTGCAAGAAAATTTCATAATCTAAGATACTTACAAAAATATAGTGGTAAGCTTTCTATTTCAAGTTTAACAGGCACACAGTGGATGGTAGAGTTTGCTCCTGGATGAGACTTACTAAATGGAGAAGACCACACCGGACTGTAGAAAAATAATCCAACAATTCATCACTTTTCCCAAAATATGATTGGTTTGAAATATTTTAAACAGTGTCAGACTTTATTTTTTTGGGCTCCAAAATCACTGCAGATGGTGACTGCAGCCATGAAATTAAAAGACGCTTACTCCTTGGAAGAAAAGTTATGACCAACCTAGATAGTGTATTCAAAAGCAGAGACATTACCTTGCCGACTAAGGTCCGTCTAGTCAAGGCTATGATTTTTCCTGTGGTCATGTATGGATGTGAGAGTTGGACTGTGAAGAAGGCTGAGTGCTGAAGAATTGATGCGTTTGAACTGTAGTGTTGGAGAAGACTCTTGAGAGTCCCTTGGACTGCAAGGAGATCCAACCAGTCCATTCTGAAGGAGATCAGCCCTGGGATTTCTTTGGAAGGAATGATGCTGAGGCTGAAACTCCAGTACTTTGGACACCTCATGTGAAGAGTTGATTCATTGGAAAAGACTCTGATGCTGGGAGGGATTGGGGGCAGGAGGAGAAGGGGACGACCCAGGATGAGATGGCTGGATGGCATCATGGACACAATGGACGTGAGTCTGAGTGAACTCCGGGAGATGGTGATGGACAGGGAGGCCTGGCGTGCTGTGATTCATGGAGTCGCAGAGTTGGACACGACTGAGCGACTGAACTGAACTGAACTGAAGGGGATTATCTGACCTGATTTTTTTTTTCTTTCACCTTAGATAGCCCAATGCCTGTAGATACGGAATGCTGAAAAAAAAGCATTTTTTCAACACATGTCTTTAGAGGATGCAGGAGTGATATTGGGGCCCTGGAGGGCTATAGAAAAGGAGCCTCCTTTTCATGGGATCTAAGACACAGAAAAGCAAAGCAGGGTGAATAGGCACATTTCAGGGCTGAAGTTGCAGCGGCCTCTTTCAGCCCCAGTTCTTACCAGTATGCGACTGCTGCTAAGTCACTTCAGTTGTGTCCGACTCTGTGCAACCCTACAGATGGCAGCCCACCAGGCTCCTCTGTCCCTGGGATTTTCCAGGCAAGAGTACTGGAGTGGAGTGCCATTGCCTTCTTCCTCTGACAATATATGTAGAGAGAAAAGGCACCCATCCTGACTTTAAATAATTCCCAGAATATTTGTGGCTCCAGAGTCTGGGGTTAGAGTGAGGGCTCATGAGTGTCCCCCCCCCACCCCCAACCAGGGCTCATCAGCTCATCAGCTGAATGGGGTGCCATAGCTTCAGCTTGGGGCAGGATGGAGTGAGAGGTACAGATGCCCTTTATGAATGAAGACATCAGGCAGGCAGGCAGTCATCAGAAGGCCAGAACCCAGACAGAACAAACTCTGCCAAGCCAAAAGAACTTTTTGTTTGACCCAGCAATTGATGCATAGGACATAAAGGAGGGAAAACACATTCTTTAAGCACCTGCCATGTGCTGGGCAGTGGGCTCAACTGTTTACATACATGATCTCATTTAACCCCTCAAAAATCTTGTAGAATAAGTGCATATGTGGCATTATACCCATTATAGAGATTAAAAACAAACAGACTGAGGCTCAGAGAAAGCAAGTCTGCTTCAGGTTGAAAAATCAATCACAACTGGAAGTAAGTAATCTAGGTCTCTTGTGTTTTAACTGTCATACCAGAGCACAGAGCAAAGCAGGCCCTTTGTAAATGTCAAAGAAATGATCAGGGGAACACTGGGGAAGCAGAGGAGACTGATACTGAGGATCTATGATCCACCCGTTGCTATGCTGCTGCTGGGTGGCTGAGTATCCATGTGGCACACCCAGCTCTATCAGCAGTCTCTATGCTTCCAAGATAGCTCTCCCCCAGCTCCCAGCAACTGCAGCAGCACAGAAGGGTGAGTGGCCAGCATGCTGGAAAACTGCATGGGGACCCTTTCTGTCTCAGCAGTTCTCCACTTCACAGTCCTCAGGTCAACAAAACCTTAGGGAGGGGAGGCAAGTTATTCTGTGTGCTTCCCCCAGCCAAGCATATCCCTGTACTCTTACCTCAATTTGGTTTAAACAAAGTATCAGGTGGATCTAAAATGACAGATTCTGGTCTTGGGAACACTGTGTTCCCCATTCACCTTAAGAATTTTCCTCTTCAGGGCCTCTCTGAAGCCTTGACCACATTATCTACAGAGAATTATGAACCAGGAGGCCTCTGTCTGCCCCTGACCTATTGACACACATAGGTCCACTCAGATTCCGAGGCCAGAGAAATTCTGCATTTATACCTTCCTAATGATTTCACATATTTGTGTCAGTGTTCCCTCATGAAAGCAGTAGACAAAACACCAGGAAAACACTTTCTCTCCATTATATTATAATCCCAGATAAGAGAACGCCTGCAGTTATGTGAATCTTTGTTATAAAAATGTTGCTGTTTCGGCACCATCTATTCAGCACAAAATGCTTTTCATGGGAAATGTATGGATAAACACATGTAGGGTTTTGTGCAAGTGTAACTGTGGATATTTTTCTCTCTTCTCAGAATCAGGGATTCGGGATGCTCAGACCCACAATGCAGATAAGTTTCAGAGGCCCTGTAAAATCAATACCAAACCTTATGGAAGATTACCCAGAACCAGTGAGCAGCACAGCTGCTCAAACAGAAGACATCTGTTTCAGTTTTGAGGCCGCCAGCAATCAGCTGAATGGGTGTCAGTTCTCCGCTGGGTCTAATCCCACAAGCCTAGGGGCTCTAGGATCTTGCTCATGGGTGGGATCCAGTCCCCAGCCCCTAACAGTCTCTGGCACATGGTAAACTAAAAACCAAGTAATTCTTGAATGAACAAGTGCAAAACGCTATCCATATAGTTATTATTTCGTATAGAACCCTAAGATAACACTATAGCCTGCTCTATCCCTTACTTATTAGTCATGTGACCCAAAGCCAGGCATTTAAACTCAGCAGGTATTATTTTTTCCTCCACCGGTAACAATGAAATCATATGTTTCAGATCACATCACAAGGATGTTATGATGCATTAATGAGGTGGAACAATAGATAGAAAGCAATTTAAAAATTCCCTGCTCCTTCAGTGCTCACAGAGGGGCCCCTGTATCTCCCATCAAAATATTTATCATGGCAAACTACAATCGCCCATTGATTTTTCTGCTGGACAACACAAAAAAAGAATGTTTTTTCCAGGAGCAGGATATTTCAGAAGGTAACAGCTTGAGCATCGGGCCCCTCCAAACGAGGCCAGGATTCAAGGGGAGCTCTGCCACTTTTAACTGTATCACCTTGGGAAGGTTACACGGCGTGCTGGCGTGCTGTCAATCAAACTGTTCCCTCATCTGCAAAACCTGGAGAATAAGTGCTTCCACCTTGAGAAGTTGGTAAAGTTGAAATCAGCTCAACGTGAAAAGACCCAAGATGTTACTTAGCGACTTGGATTTCCCTTTTTTAAAAACTGGAGGATAATTGCTTTACAATCTTGTATTAGTTTCTGCTGTACAACATGACTCAGCTGTAAGTATACATATATGCCCTCCCTTTTGAGCCTCCCTCCCACCTCCCCATCCCACCCTTCTAGGTCATCACTGAGCTCCAAGCTGAGCTTCCTGTGCCACACAGTAGCTTCACATTATCTGTTTTACACATGGTCGTGTGTTTATGTCAATGCTACTTTGTCAGTTCGTCTCTTGCATTTACCTTTTAGCTGTGGTACGATGTCCTCCTTTCCTGCATAAGGGTCACAGCGAAAGCGGTCCAGGCGATCAATGGTGCACTGGCCCACGACCGGCTTGCGCCCGAACTGCCGGTGGTCGATGACCTTGATCACCAGCGGAGGCATGTACAGTTCCTCCTTGGGCAAGAACTGGGGAGGGAGGTGGGTCACAGAGGTAGATGTCACTTCTCTCTACAAATCCTGACAAGGGCAGCTTTGCCAATTAACTCCCCCAAAGGGACCATCTCAGGCTCTCTCTGCCCATTTGGCATAGGCCCAGGGCCCCACAGTGAGCAGTTCAGTAACGCATGCCAAGCTAGCAGCCTAGAGCCGAAGGGCCTGAGCTCTGAACCAGATGCCTGGGGTCAAATCCCCACTCTGCCACTGACAGCTGCATGACGTGATCTTAGGGAACCTTTCTGTGTCCCAGGGATCTCAGTAACAGTAGGGTTGCTGAATTAATGAACATGAAGTGCCTAAAACTGTACCTTAGTGCTTGGCTCTGCTAACAGGGTGTGAAGTCAGCACTTTGTTAGAATTAGTTAAAATTTAGAAATGATTGAGGTAAAACTGAACCTTCACAGGAAATAACTGTGGCTTGGGAGTCTTTCAGCCCTGGAAGTTCAATGCCAAAATAGGATGCGCTTTTCTCATTGTCTCCTGGTTCCTCTACATACAATCTGGTGGCCTTGGTGACGCTGCCTGATCGGGGAATCACGGGCTGGTCTCAGGTCTGCCCGTTGTGTGGTTCAGGTTATTTCCACCTCTGTCCTTGCACAGGAATAGAAGCTGGGGTCAACTGAAAGGCTCTCCTCACTTCTGACCAAGGTTAGATCCCAGACCAGAGCTTGGGAGGCAGGGAGGGAGCTGGCAAGAGCACAAGGGTGGGCAGAGTGGCCCTGGGATTCTGGCTTGGAGCCTCCAGGGGTGCTCACGGGTAGCATCCCAAGGGGAAGCATGGGCTTGGAAGCTGGCTGGACCTTAGGTCTGAACTCTGGCCACCCACTTGCTGGCTGTGTCTCTTCATGTAAATCACTTAACCTTTCGGTTTTCTCCAAAGCACACATGAGAGGGATGAAAATGCCTGCCCTGCAAGCTTGAAGACTTGATGCAGGGCGTGTGAACGCAGCCAGCACTGGGCTCTACGTAGCTGCTGCGGTAGCCCTGACGGTCTCTGGGCACAGCAGGAGGCACCTGGCCCTGGCTATGGAACTTGCAGAGGGCATTTTTCCCTCCCAGCCTTGGTTTCCTTATCCATAAGAGGAGGAGTTAAAGCCACATGACCCTAGAGTTCAAGAGCCATGTGCTGGAGGCCCCAAGGTCAGAAAAATGACTGGGGTGGGAAAAGGAATGGGAAGGTTCTGGAACTTCCACCCCATCAAAACTGAGGAAATGCTTTTGTAACTCTTTTTATAGTACAGTATAAAAAGAAAGGTTTTTCTGTTTTAAAAAGTTAAGGATTCAACTGCTTTAAGGATGGAAAGATGGAGTAGCCTCTTCTTGCTCCAGAGTATTATAGGGTCTGCAATGGAGGACTGTGAACCAGATCTGAGGCTGCCAAACTTGTAATAACCAGAGGGGAACATCAATGGAACAAAAGTGGGCACCATCCCTGGGGGTGCCTGGAGGCAGGGCACAGCCACAGGCTGCTAGGACAAGCCCCATCACCCCATTACTCTGCGGCTCCCTTTCCCAGCCAGCCGGTCACTATGGGGGATTCTGGTCCACACACGTACAGGGGCATGGCTGGGGGTTAATATTCCGTTCTTGGAGGATCGACTAAGAGCTTGTCATAGACAGCTGACTAGATGGACGTTTCCTAGAGAAATACCTTAGGATTGCTCATAGATACTTGTGTCACTGGGGCTCTTTGAAGCTTTAAGGAACTATCGCTACAGTGTGAGAATCTAAGGGAGGATAGTCCCTGACAAGCAGACTAAGGCAGGGTTTTTCTATTTGTTGTCGGACTTTGGAAAATAATATATAATGTATGCATTCGTATATATTCATTTTTCAAGTACAAGTCAGCAATTCAACACACATGAACTCTTACGGAGTCTTGATACAGTACCACTTTCATGAAGAGAACAGAACTTGGGAAGTTGGGAGTCTTCTTCAGGTTTTTGATCACCACTGACTCGACCCTTTCCCCTCCACACTCCACAATGAGACTGGGGGAGGTAATAGAAGCCATCTGGTAATTCTTCATATTTCTTAAGCCCCAAGCTAGAATCTAAGAAACCAATATGAAGAGAAGGGAAGAAAACCCAGCATATTAAAAATATTCAAAAGGAAACATTCTTTCTTAATAACTGGTAAATTCTTTAAGATGGACTTGTACCGATTTGCCTCAAATCTCTGAGGATGTTATCCTAGAAAGCCTGGAGGTCAGACAGAGAAAGTGTTTTTGCCCATTTTCTTCCCTTATCTGAGCGGATAAAGAGCAGAGCAGATAAGAGCGCAGGGATCAAGTCCTGGCTGCACCCCAGCTCTGAGAACTCTGGCAAGTTAGTAACCTCTCTGGCTCAGCTACAAAAGGAGCTGAAAGTATTCCCCATCATGGGTTATTCTGAGGATCAAGTGTAAAACTCTTAACACAGAGTCTGACCTGCAGGCATCAGGTAAAGTCATCTGTCTCAGTCTTATTAGCAAGGCAGCCTGAGGATGGAAACCTCCAAGTAACAGCTTGTTGACTGGACAAACAGGGAGCCCTCACTAGTAGGCAGGATGCTGTCCATCAAGTTCCCTCTGCCTGTATCTGCTCAGACTGCCCGACACGTCACCATTTCCCATTCTTCCCATCCCTCCCTCTACCTCCTCCTCAGGCCCCCTTTTCTCAGCACACACAGACATGCTGCTCTGAGTCCATCTCCTCTCTCCTGGTTCTCCAGTTGACCCAGGAAACTTAGAAATCCACTGGCTCCCAGTAAATGGGAATTCTAAATTCCCTCGGCAATATTGGGATTAACTTGTTTTTATTGCTTTGATGAGTATTCTATTTTCCATGAATATTTGTTTTGTGGACAAATTCTAAAGGAAGTTGGAGACATTCCTATACAAAAGATTCCAGTTGGGTGGCCACATCCATTTGATCTGACCAATAAAACACAGCAAGCAGCATACCTCAATAGCAGTGAGCTGAACCACGGGCCTGATGCCCTGGGGGACCATGTACAGATTCGGTGCCCTTTGCGAGGGAAGAATGGGAAGGTTGGAGCCATCCTGTGAAACAAACACGGAAAAGTCAATGCCTCCCTTTGGTTCAAGTAAACAGTGCCTGGAGTTGTTAACAAGTGTTTTAATTGGCTACTCTGAAAAAAAATGTATGAGTGAGAACTCAGTAAGTACCTTGTGTCTCAGGATCAACTCTGCAGTTACAAGGACATCCCCACAGGTTCTGTCTCCATTCATCACTGGGTACCAGAGAAGTTTGGGAGTGATGTCCATTTCTGAGTCTAGTTTCACCAGAGGAGAGCACATGCTTCGCCCTAAAAATTCGTCTTTGCCCTAGAGAAACAAGCAATCCTGAAATTCTCTGACAAACGCCCTTATAAATCTCCATCATTCCCTAAATCATCTTAGAAATGCTAAATTACCTACCACTTGGTCATTGTCAAAAAGTTCGATGATGACCTTGGGTGGGTTCTGTAGGATGGTTTGGGGTTCCCCATAAATTTCAATTTCATCGAATATAATCGTTTGGTCCCATGTCGGATTCAGAGTTGAGTGGACGATCTCGGTGGTTTTACTTCGATGAAGGAAGGAGACGTGAGCATATGGATCTAAAACAGAAAAAAAGAGTTAACAGTGGGCCATGGCTGAGGTCTGAAACCATAAAACTCCTGGAAGAAAACATAGAGGTAGGCTCCTTGACACTGACTTGACCATGGTTTTTTAATTTGACACAACAAAGGCAACAAAAGCAAAAGTAAACAAATGGAATTACCTCAAACTAAAAAGGTTTCCATGCAGCAAGGTGAACCACCAACAAAATGAAAGGCAAACTATAGATGAATGAAGAAAAAGTATCTATACAGGTAGATACATACATAGAATAAAATATAATTCAGCCTTAAAAAGGAAGGAAATTCTGCCATTTGTGACGACATGCATGAACCTGGATGGCTTAAGTGAAATAAGCCAGACACAGAAAGACAAATACTACAGGGTATCATTTATATGTGAAACAGACAAAAAAAAGTCTTCACTCAGAGAAACAGAGAGGAAAACAGTGGTCCCAGCGGTGGCTGGGGGCAGGGAAATGATGTGAATTAAAGAGTATAGACTTCCCCTGCAAGATGAGTAAGGTCTGAGGATTCAGTGGATAACATGATGACTACAGTTAACACTTTTCGTATAACTGAAATCTGCTAAGAAAGTACAACTTAAGTGTTTGTACCGGCTCACAAAACGTAAATTTGAGAGATGATGTATGTGTTCACTCAATTGTGGGAATCCTTTCACAAGGAGTACATATGTCAAATCATCACGCTGTTCACTTTAAACTTGGCCAACTATACCTCAGTACTGCTGAAAATAGCTAAGAAAAAAAAAAAAAAAAGAAGTAACTCACTTCTCCTCCATGCTTAATAATTTCACCAAACGTTTTTACAACTGCTTGGGAGCTGACCTCTGTGAGCAATACCCTGCTGTCTAACTTGGAAGCTTTTGCACAAGCTGAAAGGATGCCTGGCTTTAAGCATTGCAGCATCTTATGAATGGGATTCCTTGCTTTTATCCTGATGGTACATCTTCTGTTTCAAACTGCAAGGCATGTGCTTCGAGTTTTATGCAACTTTGGGAGAAGGCAATGGCACCCCACTCCAGCACTGTTGCCTGGAAAATCCCATGGACGGGGAGCCTGGAAGGCTGCAGTCCATGGGGTCGCTAAGAGTCGGACGCAACTGAGCGACTTCACTTTCACTTTTCACTTTCATGCATTGGAGAAGGAAATGGCAACCCACTCCAGTGTTCTTGCCTGGAGAATCCCAGGGACAGAGGAGCCTAGTGGGCTGCCGTCTATGGGATCGCACAGAGTTGGACATGACTGAAGCGACTTAGCAGCAGCAGCAGCAGTCAAGAAATTAACTTTGACTTGCAATGATCGAGTGCCCCCTGGTGGTGAATATTCAAAAATATCTTCAAAAACCATTCTGGAGTGATATTAGAGATAACCCTAAATTTGCTTTGTCAGAAAAGAAAACCATTCACAAATGGTGGTTAATATTAGTGCTCAGAACACACCCCACAATTGATGTGAGCCAGAGTGTCGGGCAACTGGTCCTAGAGCTGGTTCCATAAGGGATGCTCTGCTGGCCTGCAGGTCCTGAAGTGGAATGCTTCTATAGCTCAGGGAAATTAAAAGATGCTTGCTCCTTGGAAGAAAAGCTATGAAAAACCTAGACAGAGTATTAAAAAGCAGAGACATCCCTTTGCCTACACAGGTCCCTATAGTCAAAGCTATGGTTTTTCAAGTAGTCATGTACAGATATCAGAGTTGGATCATGAAAGAAGGCTGAGCACTGAAGAATTGATGCTTTCTAATTGTGGTGCTGGAGAAGACTCTTAAGAGTCCCTTGGACAGCAAGGAAATCAAACCAGCCAATCCTAAAGGAAATTAACCCTGAATATTCATTGGAAGGACTGATGTTGAAGGTGAAGCCATCTGATGTGAAGAGCCAACTCACTGGACAAGACCCTGATGCTGGGAAAAATTGAGGGCAGGAGGAGAAGGGGTGACCCAGGATGAGATGGCTGGGTGGTGTCAACACAATGCATGTGAGTTTGCGCAAACTCCAGAATATCGTGAAGGACAGGGAAGCTGGGTCTGCTGCTGTCCATGAGGTCACAAAATGTGGGACACGACTGAGCAACGGAACACCACCACCACTAGCCCAGGGAGCCCAGGAACCAGTTACACCAGCAACAGCACACAAATTCCCAAGCAGCAGGCGCCCAGAAGCTTCCTCTGAGAACCAGTCCAAAGGCAGCAAAACTAGGGTGTCAGTGTGAGGGGTGATGAAGTCTCATGGTTTGTTGGTGCTGGAAATTTGGGGAGCAGGCAGCAGAGGAGGTCAAGATGGACTCCAAAGTAGGGAAATGTGCGAACTGGTGGTAAGCATTTTGTCAACTTACAGAGCTACAAAATATATATATATACACACATAAATGGGCTGACTTGCCAATAAACCCAAGAGTTCTGGGGTAAAAAGAGAGCTGTAAGTATAAACAAGAGAGCAGAAACTACTTTTCTTCCTGTTTTTCATCACTTACTCCCTTAATGATTATTAGTATTAAAAGACCACATATCTTCTTTGGCACTCTGCAACTGTGCTCGACAGACTCAGCCGCTGTCTGATGACAGAGCCATTGACTTCATGCATATCAAACTACTTACTCTCAGTAAGGAAAAGCTTGTTGTTGTCGTGCGAAATACCTCAAAGCATCTACTTGACGAAAAGTAGAATCGAGCTAGCCTGCTGTGTAATGACATGTGAGATGGAGTCTTTTTTTGCCTTTACCTGAAAAGCTATCCTTGTCTAGAGCCATGAGGTTTCTGGCTTGATAGATATAGCAGCGCAGGTGGTAAACGTAGACTCCTAAAGAGAACAGGATGCAGGTTACTTGTAAGAAACAGAACACTGTAAACTGCTATTTTTCTATTGGACATAACATGTATTGGGGGCTTCCCTGGTGGCTCAGAGGTTAAAGCGTCTGCCTCCAATGCGGGAGACCCACGTTCGATCCCTGGGTTGGGAAGATCCCCTGGAGAAGGAAATGGCAATCCACTCCAGTATTCCTGCCTGGAGAATCCCATGGACGGAGAAGCCTAGTAGGTTACAATCCACGGGGTCGCAGAGAGTCGGACACGACTGAGTGACTTCACCTATCACCTCAGATAATGGGTTACCCAAATCCATTTCCCCATAATTTATACTGTATGTATGGAAGGTATACAATGGTGACAATGTGTCTTCCAAGTGTTTCCTGCAAAATGAAGCATTGTAAAAATGCTACAGGAAGTTCATTGCAAGTGTATCAATCAGGAGAGCATACTCCTGGTATAAACTACCTGGATTTAGGGTACTGCTTGTCATTGCCGACCTTTAAAATGACACTGGGTCTCTAGGAGGTACTGAAATAGGGCCTTCTATACACCATTTCAGCACCAGATCTAGGAAACAGTTATCTGTTAAATTTTTCTTTGATATTTCAAAGCCTTTATACTTCTGCTCATTATTATTTTAATACATAAACAACCCTCCCCACTATACTGCTACCCCACCCTGCCCCTGCAAACACACTTAATTTGAGAAGCAGTAGAGTACTGTGATTCACTACACAAATTCTGGGCTTCTCTGGTGGCTCAGACAGTAAAGAATCTGCTTGCAATACAGGAGACCCAGGTTCAATCCCTGGGTCGGGAAGATTCCCTGGAGAAGGGAAGGGCTACCCACTCCAGTATTCTTGCCTGGAGAATTCCATGGACAGAGGAACCTGGGCGGCTACAGTCCATAGGATTCCAAAGAGTCAGACCAGACTGAGCGACTAACACTTTCAGAGTATTGTGATTCACTATGCAAATGCTAGGAACCAGACTACTTCAGTTCAAATTTTATCTCTAGTGCCTACAAGCTACAAAATCTTGGTCAAATAATTTATTCTTTCTGTACTTGATTTCTTCCTGTGAAATTGGGAACAATAATGGTACCTCCCTTCTAGGGTTGTTATAAAAATTAAATGAGATAATATATGTAGAGTACCTGGCCCATGCTAAGACTAATATGAGTATTTGCTATTATTATTATAGAGTACGTCTGCTTCATTCCAAAATTCCTGAAGGGTATCACTATAACCAACCCTAACTTTTTGAACTTTTTCAGTAATTAAAATAATCTTTGGAGGGCTCTTGATAGAATGAGTAAATATCAGACAGGTTATGTTAAGATTAAATATTTGACTATATTCTACCCCAACTATAGTTATTAAAACTGTATTTTTAAAAATCACATTCATGATATGATGAAAATGCAAGTCACATTTACATAAAAGGATTTTTAAAAAATCACATTTGGTGATTCATAGTTATCCTGAGATAAAAGTCATAGAAGTGAAATTCACAAATACATGTTTAAGAAAGGTGGTAACGATAACCCTGTATGCAAGACAGCAAAAGAGACACAGATGTACAGACCAGTCTTTTGGACTCTGTGGGAATGGGAGAGGGTGGGATAATTTGGGAGAATGGCATTGAAACATGTATAATATCATATAAGAAACGAATCGCCAGTCCAGGTTCGATGCAGGATACAGGATGCTTGGGGCTGGTGCTCTGGGATGACCCAGAGGAGTGGTATGGGGAGGGAGGCGGGAGGAGGGTTCAGGATGGGGAACACGTGTACACCCGTGGCGGATTCATGTTGACGTATGGCAAAACCAATACAATATTGTAAAGTAATTAGCCTCCAATTAAAATAGATACATTTAAATGAAGAAAAAAGACTTACTGTCAAAATTACAGGAAACAATGGGAGTGTTTGCTCCAAATACCGTGGTGGCGCTGTGTTTCTGTTTTTCTATGCTCTTTTCCTCTCCATCCTCAGTAGTGTCTGCACCCTAAAATAAGAGGCAGGAAAACCAATCAGTAATGCCTAAAAATGAAGAGGTAAGAATTAGAAACAAATAGAAAGGCCAGTTTTAAGAGTTTTTCTTAATCCAATAATTCCATTTTTAAAAATGAATGAAGCCCAGCATAGGGACAGAGTGGGAAGCTAGAGCCAGCCTTTCTACCTCAAGACTGGGTTTACCAAACCCACCCCCTGGGGGTGGAGGGATGGGGGAAAGAAAAGTTAGTCACTCAGTCTGATTCTTTACGACCCCATGGACTGTACAGTCCATGGACTTTTCCAGGCCAGAATACTGGAGGGATCGAACCCAGGTCTCCCACATTACAGGTGGATTCTTTATCATCTGAGCCACCAGGGAAGCTCTGGGAGGTGGCGGGAGGAGAGCATAAAGGATACATAAGAGTGTTAGGAGGAAGGGAGGGAGAAAAAGTGGTGGAGGAAGAACAGAGAAAGGTTAGTGTGTAGAAATATCAAAATAGGTTGTGTCCAAACACAAATTTCCAAAAATGGTCCCTGACCACCTCACTGATTTAAATCAATCACCACCATTTTCTTAATTCATTCCTTCTACCATTCTGCTTTCTTCCTCCCTGCCTTTCTATTGTGCTTCCATGTGAATCGTTCTCTGATTTTGTGAGCCAACCTTCTGTTTTCCTTCCCATCATACCTGTATATTTAACTTTCTTGGCTTGTTGAACAGTTGTAGTTTCCAGAGTACGACCCAAAGAACCTAAGCCTGGAATGTCTGAATAGATGTCAACCACAGCAAAGGCTTTGGAACAGATACACTTGAAGAAGCAGCTAGGTGAACCAGTATTAAACGGGCTTCTTAGACCCTTCCATGTGTCAATGGTCTATTTATTCTACATTGCGGAGCTCCTATGATGTGTGGCTTTCTACCAAATTAGGTGCAATATTACAGTAGTGGCGTCGGTGGCCTTATATCCAACACGCATGTGTCTTCCCTCTGTGAATATAATTTGAATTTTGGCTATTTATTACTTACAAGGGCCCCTTCAAGTTTAAAGATGGCAGCTGCACCATGTGTTTCCGAAGGAGCCATTTTTCTCCTCCAGCGTCTGCGGCGAAATGTATCTGAACTACGCTGTTTCCAGTGAAATTTCCAGCCAATTAGAGAAGCGTATTCCCAGCCCTCCCGGTCTTCAAATTCTGCCATGGCCTAAAAGAGAGGTAAAACATTTAACGACAATCATCATCATCACCATAACAATGTTCCTTATATTGATAAAGCAGTTTACCTGCTCAATCAACAAATACGTATCAAAACTCTACTCTGGGCCAAAGGACCTTGCTAGAAGCCAGGGTACAACAGAGAACAAAATAAACAGTCTCAGGACTTCCCCGGTGGTCCAGTGGTTAAGAATCTGCCTTGCAATGCAGAGGATGTGGGTTCGATCCCTGGTGGGGGAACTAGGATACCACATGCTGCAAAGCAACTGAGCTTGTGTGCCCTTGTGTGCCCAACAAAAGATCCTGCATGACACAACTAAGAATCGACACTGCCAAATAAATAAATAAAATACTCAAGAAATAACAGACAGGTTCTCTGCCCTTGCAGAGGTGATGGACCGTGGGGATGCAGAGAGAACAGCAGCAACTGAAGTGAAATGAGATTTTGCCAAGGTGATGGCTATACCATCAGGAGGAGCCCCTTATTTAGATGGTAGCAGGGATGGGGTGGGGCATGAGGTCAGGGGTAAATCAAATGGATTCTTTTGCAAATTGCTTTCTATTTTTCTCACTTCATAGCTCATAAGCACACTGCTATTGTGATATAGTTTGGAAAACATTATTATCGCCACTTTACATATGGAGGGAAGAAATGATGCCACCCTCCCCAGGGCTTAAGTGTTTGAGATAAAAACTAGAAGCTAATAAGTAAATCAGGGTATACTACTTCTAGAATAACTACTTAATGACTAAGGTAGCTTTTATCGTAAAAACTATTTCTATTTAACTATCTCAGTTTTCAATGTTTTCTTCAATTCATTCAGCAAATTAAGTGCCTACCATGCAGCACTGGGTTAAGAGCTGAGGAAGCAGTGAAGAAAGAGATAGGGTCCTTGCCCTCCTATAGCTGACATTTCAGTGGTAGAAACTTTACATAAATATTTTAAAAGTATGACTAGATGTAGTAGATGTAAAATAATACTGAATAATATTTATGATTTCAGAAATAAGAGCTTCACGTAGGCTATTAATCTAGGGGCTATTTTTTTCAACTTTGAATAAACAGAAAATCCAGGTCAAGGAAGATCTTGAAATTAACCCTCTAGCAGTGTTACTAGTAGCACCGGAATATTTCATGAAGCCAGGAGTGAGGCAGGTTGGGGAAGGTGATTAGTCTCTCGAAACTACTCTGGTAGAACTGGGCCACGTTTCCGGTCTTCTGACTTGTTGCTCAGTGATCTTTCCACCTCACCTTGGCACTCTCATGTGGAAGAAGGGAGTCAAAGTGCCTCTAGGAACTTCTCACCCCATCAGGATAGGGCTGATTGCAAAACAAATATTCATTCATCAGCTCATTCATCCTACTCCATTATTTATTAGGAACAAGGTCCTGAGCTAGCAGAAAAGATATAAGAAGATGAGAATGGTTCCATCTTTGGAAGCACAGAAGAACTGAGAAGCTCACTGGCTAATAAAAAGCCACTTCATCACATCTACCGTAAGTCAGGCACTTTGTGGAAGAGAAAGAGTTCCTACTGAGAATGAGCTTAGCCTGAGTTCACTCTCTCACTTACTAGACATGTGGTGGTGGTTTAGTTGCTAACTCCTATGAACCCATGGACTATAGACTGCCAGGCTCCTTTGTCCATGGGATCTCCCAGGCAAGAATACTAGAGTGGGCTGTCATTTCCTTCTCCACGGGATCTTTCCTGACCCAGGAATCAAACCCGGGTCTCCTGCATTGCAGGCAGATTCTTTACCAACTGAGCTACGTGGGTAGCCTGAAGCAAATCCATTTAACCTCTGTGAGGACTGTCTGTAAAATGAGAATGAAATGCAGATTTTGTGGGTTGGAGATGAGATATATTCGGTGCTTACCATCATAGAAGGAACACAGAACATACATTCACTATTGTTATTAGTATTATTGTTCCACTCAATATATTATTATTCCATTTAAACTTATAATACCCTAATTAGATGCATGATATTATACCCATTTTGCAGATGAGAAAGGGTACGAAGCCAGGATTTGAATCCTTAGGTGTCTGGTTCAAAGTCTTGAGCTACTGACGCTACTACAATATGGTACCAAAATAATTTCTGCTTCTATCAGTGCCTCTTGAGTGGTTCTCATTATTTAGCCTGCTTCAGAATCGCCTGGAAGACTTAGTTGTTGAAACATAGAATGCTGGGCTTACCCCCAGAGTTCCTCAATCAGTAGGTCAGGGGTAGGGGCACACTTTTAGAACTCTTGAGCAGGGTCTCAGGTAAATGGTTTCTGTAGAAACAGCTGGCTTAACTGTGATTCTGAGTGATGTAGAAGAAAGAGCCACCTGCTCCCTCCCACTGCTCCTCTTACCCTTGTGGTACTTGAAGTGGATTGTGTTAAATCTTTCTTGCGTTTTCGGACCAGCCTTCGGCGTCTATGAGTATGATACATTTTTTCTGCTGCAACCCAGGATTTGGGCTTATTATCAGGAGGAATGGTAATGCCATACTCCCAGCCTGGAATAGAGTTGGTAAATGGTTATCCAAAAGAGATGCACTTGCCAGACTGCCAAATAAAGTTTGGCAATAAAGTTCCAGGAAACACTCAGTCACTCTCTGCCCCCCTCCCAACATTCTCTACTGTCCTGATTGAATGCCATTGCTCCTTTCACTCCTGTGCAATCCGCCAAACAGAATAAAGCCCTGTTCCCCTGGATTCTTCCTTAAGAAGCCTCCTTTGTAGCCATGGGGTTCACCTCCATGTTTATACTTTCCAACATTCATGGAAATTGAATGCATCTAAGAATAAAGTTAGAACTGGACATGAAACAACAGACTGGTTCCAAATAGGAAAAGGAGTACGTCAAGGCTGTATATTGTCACCCTGCTTATTTAACTTCTATGCAGAGTACATCACGAGAAACGCTGGGCTGGAAGAAGCACAAACTGGAATCAAGATTGCCGGGAGAAATATCAATCACCTCAGATATGCAGATGACACCATCCTTATGGCAGAAAGTGAAGAGGAACTAAAAAGCCTCTTGATGAAAGTGAAAGAGGAGAGTGACAAAGTTGGCTTAAAGCTCAACATTCAGAAAACGAAGATCATGGCATCTGGTCCCATCACTTCATGGCAAATAGATGGGGAAACAGTGGAAACAGTGCCACACTTTACTTTGGGGGGCTCCAAAATCACTGCAGATGGTGACTGCAGCCATGAAATTAAAAGACGCTTACTCCTTGGAAGAAAAGCTATGACCAACCTAGATAGCATATTCAAAAGCAGAGACAT
>SJYQ01002715.1:42882-123940 GCA_006410935.1 Redunca redunca | reverse complement strand
ATAGGCAATCTTTTCAGAAAAATTCCTAATCTATACACAACTGCCAAACAGTAACTCGTTGTTAAAAGAATACTTTCTGTTTCTACTATTAAGGGATATGTTATGCTAAACCACGGGAAACTGTTTTTTGTAAGTTAAAAATGGTCAAAGATCAGCAATTTCATATGGTTCAACTTACTATTATGAAATGATGCAACTCTTATGAGGGGTTATATTGCAAAGAACCCATCAGAGATGGACAGAGAATGAAAAATAGGTGTTTTCAAATACAGGCTAATGCTATAGGAAGCTGTAAATGCTAATCATGTAAGACTGAGCAAAGTTTAAGTGAAAAGATGGACAAATTCTGTATTCAAACTGATAGATGAAAAAGAAGTACATAGTAAATGAAATAAAGGAGATACATGCAGAAAAATAGCTTCACTCTAAGCGTGTGAAAATTGAACATCAGGAGACCATCTATTCATGTACTGACAAAGACGTTCAAGTGGGATGGTGTATGTCTAGGAAAAAAAAGTCCTCTCTTCTGTTGCTGGAAATATAAATTTGTACAGCCTCTTTGAAAGCGATTTGCCAATATTTGTCAAAATTTTCTATGCACTGAAACTTTGACCAAGTTAGGGACCTCTCCTACAGACAAACTTTCCTAAGTGGATAAGAATGTATGTAGGATGTTCACTGTCACATGACTTATAAAAAACAAAGACTGTAAAAAAAAAAAAAACCATCTAAATGTCAAAGAGAGGATCAGTTAAATTATAGAGGGGTGCATATAATCAAACACTGAAGAAATTTTTTTAAAAACTCAAGATGTCCAAGACACATTATAATGAAAATACAAGTGAAAAATACAAGTTGTGGAACTGTGCTTGTGATACAATTCTATTCAGGTGGGTAAAAAAAGAAGTTATTGTATAGGAACAGAAAACTGCTATCAGTGGTTCAGTGGTTATCTCAGAGTGGGGGATATGGATCAAGGAGAATAATTACTTTTCATTTCCTTTTATGCTGTTTGTCTAAAGACATGAGAATTCAATTTAAGATTTTAAAAGCTAGTTACATAATATAGTAAAAAAAAAAACCAAAACCGCACAACCCAGACTTTGAAAGTGATAGACGCTCAGTCATATCTAACTCTTTTTGAGGCCACTGACTATACAGTCCATGGAATTCTCCAGGCCAGAATACTGGAGTGAGTAGACTTTCCCTTCTCCAGGGGATCTACCCAAACCAGGGATCGAACCCAGGTCTCCGTGTCCCAATACCGAGTTAAAATAGGCTCCATGTATTTTCTATAGGAAATAATTATGGATGTGCTTTGGAGACTTAAGTTATAAAGGAGAGACTGTTCAGAACATGAGATGGGGCAGAAGAGTGGGGAGCCCGGCGTGTGCTTGGTGATGGTTTCTCGGAGCCGACACAGGAGAGGCGCTCTCACCGCGTCCGTGTAGGTGTCCTCCGCCGGCTTCCACTCGCCCCCGGGGTAGCGACTCTCGTTCTGGTACACTTCATCTGTGAACTCTGTGTGACCCGCATCCGCCTCGGTCAGCAAGCTGTGGGGGAAGAGGCTCCTGTTACCAAAGGAGAAACCTTACCAAAGGTGGTCGCTGACCACCCCAGCTATTTCCAGTGGCCGGAAAACATCTACACCCCGGGGGTGGCCCCCTGTTCCTTCCTCGCCCTTACCCTACTGGGTTCCCCACTCCAAACTCCTTTTAGTACTAATAGCTTCTGACATTCCTTTGAAGAAGGGCGGCTGGAACAAGGAGACCTAAATTACAGAGAACGTCTCAAATTAGCAGCGTTGCCTCTGCTCAGTAATTAGGGTGGGGACTGGGAAAGCTGCCGCTGCGGGCAGCTCCTTCTAGGGACCTGGCTTCTGTTTCTGGGTCAGGTCAGGGCCCTTCAGCGTTTTCTCAGCCTGACTCTTGGCTAACAGTTCAAAAGAACAGAGTCATCTTCCCTCTTTCCTCCTATTTTAAAAATGGAATGGAGACGGTCTCATGGGCCAAGTGTGGAAACCTTTCACTCAGGGTTTGCTTGGTCTAGGTAACACAAACGAAGGGAGGGGTTTACATTTTCTGGATAGTTCCTTGGTAGGAATGGCAGCCAAACCAGGTCATTTTAGACTCTATGGTCTATTTGGCCAGTTGAGAAATCTATATTGCCTTCCTGTCATGCCAACTCTCCTCCTGGTTTTGGAACAACCCACAGAGGAAAGTACAGAGGTTCCAATTTTGGCTTTAAGTTTTCTGCCAGGTATCTGCTCAACTAAGGTTTCTTTTTTCCTTTTACTGTCTCTACATCTTTTCCTTGCTGTATCCTCCCCTAGAATCAAGTGCTGGAGGGAAATCAGAAAACAAAAAGTTCCCACCCTTTGTATAAGCTGGGCTTCTCCATCGCTTTTCTGACTGCTGCTTCTGGGGTCCCATCTAGCTGACAGGCTCTGACCTTCAGCTTTTCCAGTTCCAATTCCTCTGGCCTTTTCTAGTCCTCACTAACCTTCCTTCCTTCCTTCCAATTCAAATCCCATTTCCTTTCTTCTCACCAGCAACCCCAATTCTACCCCCCAAAAGGCCGTCTTTAGGTTAAAAGTGAAAGTCCCTCAGTAGTGTCTGACTCTTTGCGACCCCATGGACTATACGGTTCATGGAATTCTCCAGGCCAGAATACTGGAGTGAGTAGCCTTTCCCTTCTCTAAGAGATCTTTCCAACCCAGGGTTCAAACCGAGGTCTCCCACAATCCAGGCAGACTCTTTACCAGCTGAGCCACAAGGGAAGCCCTTCAAAGGTTAAAAGTAATTGTAAGCAAATATGTAACAGACCAGACCCAGCACACTTCCTTCCCTCCTTCCCTAATCCTGTGTGCTTATAGGAAGCAAATGTGGACAGAAAGAACAAACTCTAGCTTGAGGTCTTCAACTCCAACTTCACAAGCTTGTTTCCTCCAAAACTAAGTACGCTGTCCCGAGGTGGAAAGAAGAGGGTGTTCTGGCTCCAAAGCTTTTGGTAACTCAGAAACCACCCTTTGGTTTCCTCCAGACTCCAGGGGACACATAGTTGTCCCCTCTACTGTTTCTTTCTTTTGAATAATAGCCTTTGAGATGTAATTCATATACAACTCATCCATTTAAAGTGGGCCATCTGTTTTCTGCAGACCTTCCAGCATATTGGTTTAGAACTGCTTTTGGTACCCAGGCTAGCCTTGGCTTCCAGCCCTGTCTATACCACTCTGCCACAGTCTGTATGCCTTTGGACAAGTGACTTAGTCTCTCCATGTCTGTTTCATCTTTAAAGTGGAGATAACACTGTTTTTTTTTGTTGGGAACTTTTTGTTGAGAGATATTCTTTGTGCACCCCACTCCAGTACTCTTGCCTGGAAAATCCCATGGACGGAGGAGCCTGGTAGGCTGCAGTCCATGGGGGTCGCTAAGAGTTGGACACGACTGAGTGACCTCACTTTGACTTTTCACTTTCATGCATTGGAGAAGGAAATGGCAACACACTCCAGTTTTCTTGCCTGGAGAATCCCAGGGATGGAGGAGCCTGGTGGGCTGCTGTCTATGGGGTCACACAGAGTCGGACACGACTGAAGCGACTTAGCAGCAGCAGCATTCTTTGTGTGTGTCTTGCATTTCTAAACATAGGCTCCACAACTTTTGTTACAAACTATCTTTTCAAGGATGTTTATATGAGGAACAACCTCAAAAGATGCAGTGTTTCTCTCCGGAGCAAAGAGCCAGCATGCTTACTACACATTATAAATGATTTGGGTGCCCTAAGCTCAGGATTCCTGTTACACAATCCTCTTCATGTACAAGTGTCACCTGGCCCTTTTCTGTCACCCTCTAGGAATTGGGGCTCAGAGAATGAGAACAAATACTGATACTCTGGTACTGCTCTTTGCAGTGGGCCCTTTGTCTCTGCTTTGGGAGTCTAAAGTCTCCTGGCAACATCCACGAAATTGTGGCAGGTGACCTGCTAGCTTGCAAGGAAGATAAAAAATCTCAGGCTCTTCATGATTTTTGACACTACCTATCTTGTAGGATTGCAGTCAAGATTTCTTTAAAATGACACATTGCTTGACACATTCACATGTAATACGTCCTCAGTTATGTTGGTACCAAGTGCTTTTTAATATTTTTTTGTATTATGAAATATTGATGACATCATTCAAGCTTCTATGAGTTTCTGTGGACTTACTTCTGCTCAGCAAGTGTTATATAAATTTGATCAAGAATGATGATGGAGAAGATTCATTTAGCAGTTTCGCAGGAAAGACACCATTACCATCCTTTTTTCCTCAGAAAATAGAAAACTTACCTTCTTTCAGGATCAACTATCCAATCTCCTTCCCATTCCCAGCCTTTTGGGGGCAAAAAGAATTCCCTCTTGAGTTTTATTTTTCCTGTGACATCGGAAAATTTATGACGACCCACTAATCCGGAAGTGCCCCATTTTCCAAACATGAGAGCTTGATTTTCATACTATTAAAAAGAAATCGGAGAAACACAATCAGGGAGCAAGAAATAAAGCCAACATATAAATTTTCAGGTCCATCTAGGACTTAGGCTAAACAATGAGAAGTGAAAAAGCTTTATATTCAGAAGGTATGGACCTAAGTTGGACTATTACTGATTTTGCAACCTTGGGTAAATCATTCATCTAAGACTCAGTGTTCTCATCTTTAAACTGAGGATAATACTCCCTTTCTCATAGGATTATTCGGAAGCTCAAATGTATAAATGATTGACTGTGAGAGTGCTTTGTAAACACTGATATATCATGCAAGTTGTTTCCACCATTATTTTGAATAGCTCCAAACAGTTCTCTGAACCTTTTAGATACCTACAAAAGCCCTCAATTTATGAACATGTAGTTTTCTAAAAGTTTATTTATAAGTCGGCTGCCTAGAACGTGGGGCACATTTCCCCACAGAAACAATATTAGAATTAATGGTATATTTTCGAGGCAGCACAAAGGACCCATCTGAAACATGAAGGTCCTTTAGTGCCCAGCCTCTATGTGGCCAAAAAGTTCTGAGCCTTCACTGCTTCTTGAGTATGGTGAGTAGGCCAAGACCTTTCTGGAAGCAGGTTTTGTGGCAATGGCAGAGCCAGGTTTATAGGGCATTCCTTTCTAAGTTAGGATTTATAAATCTACAATCTGGTCGGTTTTGCACTATGTAAACCATAAAGAGGGTTGAGATTTGCCAGTGGTGAGTCTCTGGGTCTAAGCTGACGTCTCCATTTGTCTGCTGATGAGCTCACTGAGAACATGATTTACATAAGCAGCTGGGGACTTTTGGCTAAAGCAGGATGGAAGACATTTGAGTAGGGGCCTGGCGAGGGACCTGGTTCAATTCCTGGATCGGGAAGATCCTCTGGAGAAGGGATAGGCTACCCACTCCAGTATTCTTGGGCTTCCCTTGTGGCTAGCTGGTAAGGAATCTGCCTGCAATGCAGGAGACCTGGGTTCGATCTCTGGGTTGGGAAGATCCCCTGGAGAAGGGAAAGGCTACCCTGGCCTTGGAGAATTCATGGACTGCATAGTCCATGGGGTCGCAAAGACTTGGACATGAGTGAGCAATTTTCACTTTCATTTTCAGGAGCCTAATATGTGCCAGGTAAAGAAAAGCAAAACTAAAAGATGGCCATGGGTTTTCTTGCCCAGCAAGAAGATCAGAGCTACAGTCCTGAACCAGCAGTCAGGTATAGTATAGAAGAAACACAATTACAATTTAGCTAGAATGAAGATAGTCTTCTCCTCAATTATTTGAGCATGAAGGCTCATCTGTAAAAGAATGGAACTCATCTGAAAATTGTCAGAAGACATCCACTGACTATATCTAATACATTTATATCAATAAGCACTTTGAATAAAAGAAATACATCTAAAAGCGGAGTTAGTTGTAACAGTTTGTGAAAATTGTTTTCAAGGGTTTAACTCTAATGAGACTTTGGATAAACTAAGTGGCTTTTTAACCCAGTGAAGGATTTACAAATATCTCTTACTGTTTTTAAAGTATTCGGGCAGCATTTTCTTTGCCCCTGGGCAAACCCCCTGAGGAATGAATCTTCTCTGTTTTAAAGACTCCAGACACTTTGCTATATGGCAGAAAACAGACCCCAAGCAAGCTTCTCAAGGCTGGCACCTCTCAAGCATTCTTCACTCCTGGGGTGCTTGTGTGTGAATCACACTGGGGTGTCCTAACAAAGACCTCCAGTCAATCATTGCCAACCCCCTTAGTGAAGGGCTGTCGGATGGAATTTTAGTTAGCAATTATGCTGGTGGTTGATTTGACATCCGAACTGAAACATAACCGTGCTCCCCCACAAAAAGGAAAAGATAATGATGTACCATTTCAGCAAAGACGGTGAATGTTCCTTCTGCAAAGCTATTGAACTTCTTCTCAACAGCACTTAAGCCCAACCAGATGTTCACACGCAACTCCACAGGCACCTTGGGTCCGTTGTTTTTTTCTTGTGGATACTGTGAGATGTACAATAACATGAGCCGTTACGCCAGGCACAGCACAGACTGTGATATTAAGCTGAAAACAAAAGTAGACTGGACGTCTAATCATTGTTTTCAACAGTCTAATTTTGTTTGTGCAGCTAAAATATTTCCAAATGACCCGTCTACAAAGATTAAAATAACAACTAGATCAGGCACACCTGGGTGTCCCTGAGATCTTTCCAGGAGGCTCATGAGGTCAACATTATTTTCCTAATAATACTAGGATGCTACTTGCTTTTTTCACTGTATTGACATTTGCACTGATGGTAAAAAAAAAAAGCGTGGATAAGACTCCAAGCTCTGTAGCAGGAATCAAGGCAACACCAAACTGTACTGATAGTAACAGTTTTCATCACTGTCAGTGAAAAAAACAAAATGCCAGTTTCACTTATGAATTCCTTTGATAAAGCAGTAAAAAGGGCTAATCCTAAATCATGACATCCAAATACATGTCTTTTTTAATATTTTGTATGATGAAATTGTGCTGTGTATATGTTTTGAGAAAAGATTCTTACGCAATCGAACTGAACTGTGAACTGAACTAGACTTTTTTTTAAATGGAATATCTTTTCTTTCTGAAACAGCAATTGGCTGCCCAATATGGTTATTCATACTTGGATATGGGGCAGATGTTTTCTCGAACATAAACAAGTGAGCTTTGTCACATCAAGGACACTAAGTGACTTTATTTTCTTCCAAGGATAAAATTCAAGGTTTCAAGTTAAAAATTAGAATTTTGGAAAGTTTGTTTGTGCCTCAGTGGGTGAACCTAATAGCATCCCAATACATCAGAGCTTTTATTATAAGTGATATTAATGTGACTTTTTATTGTATGATGAAACGTGTCAACATTGGGAAGATTTGCTTAACTCAGTGAACGAATAATTTCCAAATGATGAAAGCTTTATGTTACAAAAACCAGGCGTGGGTAAAAGAGCCATTCAAAGTACAAGGTAGACCGATGAATTTTAATGTAGCAGAGAACGCAAAGTTCCCTGATATGGTTTCAGCTTCCATATTGCAATTAATCTTTAAAAGCTACCACTTGAGTTTGGTGTTGTATCAAAGATAAGTACCCACAGTTATCTGTAGAAGTTATTCAAATATTCCACCCTTTTCCAAATACATATAATATGTGAGGTCAGATTCTTTTCATACACTTCAACCAAGCAACTCAGAGCATCAGACTAAATGTAGAAGCAATTTTGAGAATTCAGTTATACTTCTGTAAAGCCAGGTTTGCAAAAGTGCAAAACAGTATCACTCAGCATTCTGATTTTTAAAAGGAAATAGTTATATTTTATGAAAATATATAGTTTATTAAAATATAATGGATTTATTATAGTTATCTTAAAATAAATACTCTTTAATGTCAGTTTTAATTTCTATTACAGTAAATATTGATAGATAGGGATGGGGGAGCCTGGTGGGCTGCCATCTATGGGGTAGCACAGAGTCAGACACGACTGAAGCAACTTAGCAGCAGCAGAAGCATGTACACAAATGCTGTTTGGGGTCTCCAGTGATTTTTTTTTTTTTTTGAGAGTGAAAAGAGGTCTCAAGACCAACAACAACAAAAAAATACCACCTGACTTAAATGGCTACCTAAACTGGATAATGAGTATTAACAAAATCAATACATATATACAACATTCTCTTAAAAACCATTTTACTGTTTATCCTGAGTTCTAAAACCCAATACAGAGAATACCACTCTGCCTCCTCTCCCCCCTGCTGTGAAGTTTTATTTACTAATCAGTTTGCTTCCATGCAGTGCTGAGGTCAATTATAATTGTGGTTCTATCTTAAGTAAAATTTATTCCACCAAGAGACACTTGAAACAAGATAATCACTTTGGTTCTATTTTCACCCTCTTGATTAAAGAGCAAAGAGTGCATTTATTAAAAGTTAGCAGATATCTCCCTGTTTTAATGGAACATTCTCCGGTGACTGCTTTTCTCTCTCTCGATTTTTCCCCCGGTCCTGATATTCTAAGGAACTCAGGCGGAGTCTGAAAGGGAGAGGGATGTCAAACTTGTATCTGGCCACTATTTGGATCTCTTTGTTTCCATCCCCAACCTCCTCTGGTTCTTCTTATGCACACAAGGGAAGTTCTTAATCCAGGGTCCTGGGATGAATTGATGGGTTCTACAAAGCCCCTGAATCATATGCAGAATGTTGGAGGCATCTGAGATGTGTGTTATTTTGGAAGACAGGGCCAATAGCTTTCATCAGACTCTTAAAGGAGTCCATGTCTCCAAATATGTTCAGAACCCCAACCCTAAAGTAGTAATTCTCAAATTTTTTTCAATTTGAGGACCCATTTGATTAGAGCATAGATTTCATGGACTACCTATATTACCTTTGTTTTTTTCTGCTTCCCAAACACTCACTAGTAGGAAAGGCAAGAGTGGCATTGCCTCACAAGTGCTTGACATTAGAAGTGGAAAATTCATGCCAGAAAGCAAAGCATTCACAATGCCATATTAACATTAGTGTCACAGAGACCTCTACGGAAGTGTCCTTGATTGAAGCCTGCAGACCTCAGGCCACTCTGGTAATTACCACCCTAGAGGAAGGACCAGAAGGAGCTGAAATGGATCGGGATCAGCCTAGCCATTCAGTGGCTGGCAAATTATAAAACAGCCCTTCCTGGGAACATGGGGTTTGCACTCAAGTACTTCACGTTGCACAGTGAGGAAGCCATACCTTCAGAAAGACGGTCTGGGTTTTCCCACAGTACTTCCCAGACGCATTCCGGCCGCTGGTGGAGTATAAGACCTGATGCGCGGGAATGCGTGCGTAGGCCAATCTCTTCTCTCCCCGGATCATCCAGATGATGATGTCAGGCATGCTGTTCTGAGGCTGGTCAAGGGAGGGGATGGACAGGAAGCAAAGCTGGAGTTAGTCAAATTGCAGAAACACCACAGAGCCTGCAGGCTGGACCCTCAGGGCTCCATTTATCAAAGGGCGCTGCTGAAATTTCTCCCGAGGCTCTTGGCTTACAGGACCACAGGTTGTTGGCCTGTGACTGGCCAAAGGGAACAGAGGGAAGCAGAGGGCCTTCACCTGCCAAAGGCCCTTTCGACAGAGAAACTGTGTGAAATACCCCCTTTTCTCTCTCCCATCATTTGAAGAAAGACGTCCACAGCAGTCAAGGGGTTACAGGCTTCATCTATTTCACAGGGCATAGACAGAGCGTCTCTACCTCACAATCCAACATTTTCCAAATGTGCAGTGTTAACGTAGTTATTTAAAACCTCTTTTTTTTCTGATTTTAAAGCTGATATAAGTTCACCATAAAAAACTTTGAAAGTAACAAAGCATAGAAAGTGAAAAATAAAAATGTCCTGTCCTCACATGTGCTTTTCTAATGTACCTCTACTCACAAATGTATTACACTTGCCCTCCACCTCCCCATCTGTGGGGTGAGGAGGGAGGGGCCTCCTGCTCCCTTGTCCTTCCAACCCACAGAGGTCAGTGGCAGCCGACAGTAATCCAGTGCTCACTGTGTGCCCCACACTGGGCTAAGGCCTTTTCACGCTTCATCTTCTTTAACTTTGTTAAGCAGTGCTGGAAACGGAATACTACTTTCCTCCCATTTATTTATGTATTTTAAATGTCTTTCTTTTATTGTGGGTTGCGCTGGGTCTTCACTGCCACGTGCAGACTTCTCTCTAGTTGGGGTGAGTAGGGGCTACTCTTTGTTGCAGTGCGCGGTCTTCTCATTGTGGTGACTTCTCTTGTGCTGTTGGGGAGCATGGGCTCAGGGGTTGTGGCACTCAGGCTCAGTTGGTGTGGAGTATGGGCTTAGTTGCTCTGAAGCATGTGGAATCTTCCTGGACCAGGGATCAAACCCATGTCCCCTTGGCAGGTGGATTCTTAACCACTAAACCACCAGGGAAATTCTCTTCATTTAATCTATGGGAAAACTGATGCTTAGAGAGATTGAATACCTTGCCTGAAGTTACGCATGGTAGATCCAGGATTCAAAGCCAGGTCTTCTTGGTCCCAACCAAAGGTACTACACAGCATGGAGAGGACCCAGAGAGTTGTTATGGGGTGGGAGGTGGGAGGGGATTCATGTTTGGGAACGCATGTACACTCGTGGTGAATTCATGTCAATATTTGGCAAAACCAATACAGTATTGTAAAGTTAAAATAAAAATTAAAAAACAAAAAACAAAGGTACTACACAGATCCGCTACTGTATCACTCTAATTGGAATGTTCTCTAATTGTACCATGACAATGACGGCATGTCCATTATGAAGACCTTTCCAGGACAACCAACTCAAAATCCTTCTACCCTGACCTCAGTGATGTTTATCCATTAGCATCTCAGTCCAATAACTCCTTGAGTTCATCATCCATCAGGTCTGCTCAATGTCTAAGATAATGTACTAGATTTTCCCACCACCATCTCTACCCCTGGTGCCATTCTGCAGAATCCCACTTCCATATCAGATGAAGTTTAAAAGCCCTACCTCCTCAGTCAGCTGCATTAATTTATCGAGCCAGTCCTCGATTTCCAACAATGTGGACCTGACCTCTGGGACCTCAGACCGCATCCTCGCAGCTGCATCATGTATCTGAGAGAGCGCTCTGGATCGCAACTTTCGGATCTGAGTATCGAGAACCGTGACATTAGGTTTTCCTTCTGTGAGAGGCAACGTGTATCTAAAACAGGAAAACAAAATAGAATATGCAGAACGGCTTATTGGGTTTCAGAACTATCAAATTCATTTACAATTGGTTTCAATCTTGCAAACCACACCAATTTCCTAACAGATTCTACAAGAGTGACCACATTAAAGCTGAAGGTGAATGTACGTGGCTTTGGCAGAGCAGACCTGCCAGACAGACATGGGCATGCAGGGGGATGAAAATTCCAAAGCAATTCCTTGGGTTTGACCCAAGGCCTGTGGAATCACTGGGAAGAAGATGGAAACAGAAGCAACAGCTGCAAAGAACTGGCCTTCCCTTCTTTTGCTTCCTATGATCACTGTACAGACCCACAAAATGAAGAAGGAAGGGGCATTTGGAGATTATTTAGCAGAAGACTTCTTAACCTAGGGCCCATGCACCCTTAGGCAGTCTGTGGGAGGCCTCTGGAGGTGACTCCGTGAAACTTATTAAGAAAAGTGTCTGTCTGGGTTGGCACGCAGTGTGACATCATGATAAAGATGGCATCATGATGAAAACCAGAGGCTTTAGAGAAGAATATCTGGGTACAAGTCCTGACTCCATCATTTACTATTTTTGTGATGTTGACCAGTTACTGAATCTTTTGTTTTCCTATCCTCAAGTGTGGGAAAATAATATCTACCTTTAGAGTTGTGGTGAGAAGTAAGTAAATTAATATATGGTGAGCCTTTTGAGCAATGTCTACTGCAGAGTATGGCAACCCACTCCAGCATTCTTGTGAGGAGAATTCCATAGACAGAGAAGCCTGGTGGGCTACAGTCTGTGGAGTTTCAAAGAGCTGGACATGACTGAGAGTGCATGCGCGTGCACACACACACAGTCTAAATGATGTTGCCATCATCATGGTCATCTCATCAGGTAATCAAAGGGGCCTATTGCCTCCTAAAAAGGCAAGAACCCCTTGTAGAGGTCAAGCTCCCACTAGAACAGCTGAGCTGGAGCCAGAATTAGCCTTTTTTCTGCCAGGGCCTCCCTCTCACCAGGACTGCTGATGGGGTCAAAGTGAAGTTGTCACCTGTTCCAGGAAATTCTATTCTCACTGTCTCTACCTAGAACTTTCATTGGTTAGAATTTCACCCAGACTCTTAAGGAAATCCTAGCTGACTTCCATAAACATAAATTTCCTAAAATTAAAACGTATCCAATTTGATTCTTCAAGAAAAAGTATAAATAGATATTTTTGTGTTTTGCTCAACAAGCCTTGAAATTCATAGGCATTTTCCACTTGAAAGGTATTACCAAATGTTATTGTTTGGCTTCACTGGTAATTATGGGAATACATTAGAAGGGTTAGGTCCCTGAAATGATTCTTTGAGGCAAAAATATAGATGGAAGCTGTAGTTCAAAGGCCACACATAAGATGTTCAATAAATAGATATGGCAGTGGGAAACACATGGTAAGAAAAGAAGTTAATAAACCCAACTCAGGGCCTCAGATGAGTCACTTCACCTCCTTGGGCTTCTGTTTCTTGGGCCTCTTTTGTAGACAAAATAAGATTGGAAGAGATGACCTCTTAGGACCCAGATATAAATTCTCTGCATGTTAAACAGGTTTCCAGCTGCGCTTTAATCTCAGCTGCATCACAACTACCTGGCCAAACCACTAGAGGGCGCAAGGAGACTGGGAGACAGAGATCAGGAGTTCGCTCAGAGGCAAGGAGGGCGGCGGGGGTGGGTGGACAGCCCCGTCTCTTACTAGTGTGTTTCGAAATACTCAATATGCTTTTCTTTGGAGACTTCCCTGTTAATTGGCCAACATTTAAAATGAGTTCAGAATGATCAGTTCTGCCTTTGATTTCCAAATGCCCAGAGATCTGAACAGTTTCCCCAAGTCATAAAGGTTCTCCAGCTTCACCTAAGGAAGGCTTGGCCAGAGGACTCATTAGACATCTGATAGTATCTGAAAATGTGTTTATGAATTAAGAACGCTGTTCTAAATGGTTCTAAAATCAATGCCCCACCATCAGATCCCATTCTCTTTGGGAGCCAGGAGTCACCTTTCCTGGGGTGGTGACTGGAGGCAGAGGCCAGACACACCCGCCCTCCCGGCTGCCCACCCCTTCCCCTGCGGCTGCACTGGGACGACTTCCTGGAGGGGGGCTTCAGCCTCCCTCCGCTGCTTTACAATTGGCACCAGCAGAAAGCAGAGCTTTTCCTGCTGGTGATTCACAGACTCTTCCCTTTTGAGAAACTTGGCTGATTCAAATTATTTTTCTGGCAAACACTAGAAAATTCTGGAGACTCTTCTGGTCTTACAGTTTAAGAGAGGGGAGCACAGCTGGGGATTCTAGAGTACAAGTAAGATCACTGTACCTTGTGTCTTCTATAACTTCATCGATGAGCTTATGCCACATTTTTGCCAACTGGTTTGAAGGAATTTTACCTTGTATCCCTGCTTTTAAAGCCTCTATGTTTGATTGCTGAAGAATATGGAGAGGGGAGAAAGAATTGGTAATTGTGCATTATACCCGACAAAGGTTTAACTTTTATTTTCAAGAAAAATACACAAAAAGATTTAACAGAAAAATGAAAGTTTTCTCCTTTACATTTAACATGTTCCACACAGATTAACACTATTTTTCTTCAAAATGAAACCAACACTGATAATATAAAGTAATAAGACAACCTTTTCCTATAACTTTGACCTTTGAAATGAAGCAAATTTTATATATTCAGAAAGTAAATAAAAGAAAAACGAACAAGGATGGGGGAAGGAACCCTAAAATGGAAGGTAGAATATGAATAAGTGAATCTAACTATATTTCAGATGAATAACATAATACACTGAATTAGCCCAAGTAACTTTTGAGCACAATGATTCCCTCAGTTTGAAGGAAGGAAAGAACCGTAAGTGTATCAAACTCTAATTAGATCTATTTTTCCCAGTATTTTACCTATGGAGAACTAAACAAATGAGTAAATATACTGAGGATAATGGAAGCTGGAGAAGGGAGCTATAAATATGGAAATAGGGAAGACTAGAATAAACCCCGTAATATTATCAATAAAATGGAATTGAAGTCATCCTTATAAACTCATTGCATTCAGTATACTGAGAGATATAAAATATACATATGCATACACACACGTGTGTGTGCTTTGTCTGCTGAGAAGGCCTAGAAGCAAAGACATCTCAGTAGTAGTGAACACTCCAGGACCCCGCCAGATATTATTCTTTACATTCCTCTCCCACTAAAAGGAACCAGGGCTCCTTAGAGAAACTGAGGTTCCAGAGTTGGGCCACAGAAAGTATAAGATAAACCCAGAATGCATTATTGTGTCACTTTGAGCATCTACCAACAGAGAGGTTGAGTGAGAGCCCACCATGGTCCCCAAAAGTCTGACCATGGAAATCCACCGTCCTGTCCAGATTATTATGGAATTAGGACAGTAAAGAGAGCTGATGAAAAGACTGAAGATGAAAAAAGCTGGAAATACCTGAAACTTAATTAGAATAGAGGTGTGACCAATTCCCACCAAGTCCCTTGAGATGGAAACTTGGAAATTACCACCACAACCACACTGTGTATCAATTGTAACTTTGTTATGTGGACAATTAGGCCTAAGTTAAATGTACAGTTCTCTTCAATATTGTCTTTGAAGCATAAAACAACATTTTAAGATTTTGCCGTGGAGTCTTAGCTCAAGTATATTCCAGGACCCCTCCACATCATGGTACAAAGCTGACAGAGATTGGAACATCTTAGAGAAATTAATATTCATATAATTTGGAAATCAAAACACTAATATCAGATGGATTTTATCAGTACCTGACAAATAACTTAGCATCTTTGACCTTATTAGAAATATTCCAACCATGTTTTCCTCCTCTCATTAACATCAACCAGAGGGATAACCACAGATGTCACATCTGTGCAAGTTCCCACCAGAGGGGACTCTCCCACCTCCAACAGGAAAGTCCTCTGAACCCACTTCTTCCACAGTAGGGATTTTTACTGCTTTGACAGCAAAGCTCTAAGGGGTGCGATATTTCTACTGGAATGAACCATTCTGCACACCACATTCCACATACAAATTATGGAAGAAAGTGTGAGCTGCCCTTCTGCTTCAACCTCCATCCTCTCTTTTCCGCAGTAAGTGAACCTGCACCTGCACATACACCTGCGCAGGCCTGAGACTGCATTTCCCAGTTTTCTTGCAGAAAGATGGGGTTGCATGACTGGATTCTGGCCAGTGGGAAATGAGTCGAAATCAAGTGTGTGACTTCTGGGTCTTTCCCTTGAAGGGGAGAGCCTGGGTCGTCTTCTCCCTTTCTTTTCCCCTTCCTTCACACTGCAGGGGTGGTGGTGAGCTGCGTCTCTCTTGCAAACAGCGACAATGCCACAGTGGTAACAGAACAACAAGGTGGAGGGGGCAAGAGCCTGGGTGCCCCAGTACCACTGAACCTCCACACCAGCCTTGCATTACCTGCCTCAACTGTTACTAAGGAGATAGTGTTCATCTTGCTTACCATTATATTCTGAGGTCTTGTGGTACCTCAGATACCACCTCAGTAGCCTAACTGCATTCTAACTAGTGCATAATTCATCCTGTTTGGTGAAAAGGAAATGTAGGAAAGAAACTCACCAGCCTTTCTGCCATGACTAGGAGCGTGTTCACAGCATCCAGGCGATGACTAATATCCTCCCAGTAGGAAGTCAGTGTAACAACTGGCTTCGAGTGGGCCCAAGGCAAGTAGTAATAGTAGTTTCCTGGTGTAGAATATTGAGGGTGAGTGAACACTGGACACTTCACACATTTATTGAAGAGCTGTATAAACTGGACTGCTTGGTTAATCATAGGCCTGGAGGGTGCGGTCTGGAGTAGTCTGATTCTTTCATTTTATTTAATTAAGCAACTGAGGGATAAATAAATCTGTATTCATGCGCCTGCTTTGAAAAATCTCTCTAAAAGGCCCTGGTAAACCTAGCACAATGATCTCAGGATCTTTTGGTGATTTGGGACCGTGCATCTGAGCATCACTGATAATTACATAACAGGGTAGCAGAAAACAGGGCATAAGAGATTGGATTATATGTGTTTGTCCCTGAAAACGGCTATCCTAAGCAAATACTTTTTTGGAATGGGAGAAGAAAAAAGAATTTTCTGTTTTTTGAAAACCTTAGTTGGATACATGGAATTTGGTATTGCTCAGAGCCTTATAAAGATGAGCCCACATTTGCTAGCTTGTAACACTACTTGCATAAAAATTAGCTAAAAACTGTGGCAATGCTGTTGAGACATTGGATCAGAATTTCTCGCTCCCTTCTCTGTACTCTCCAACCATTTGTCCACATCTTTATTAGGGCATTCTCATACTCTGACTTCTATGATGATTTATTTTATACTCTAGAATATAAGTTCTATAAAAAGCAGGGACTATTTTCCATCTTTGTTTGAATATAGCTATCTAATCCTCATGGCAACTCTAGAGAAGATGAGGGATAGAGTGAAGCGATGTGCTACGGTCATAGTGCTGGGGAGAAACAGAGCAATGACCAGAAGCTGATTTTCCATCCATTTCAACTACTCAAACTGAAAGCAATCTGGAGCCAGGCAGGGCAGAGGTGGGGGCAGGAGCTGTTTTAGGGGAGGCTCAGTGTTCAGCTAGCTGCCATTTTATGACTTACAAAACAGAGACAGTGTCAAAATTGGGCATGGGAGAAGCCTTGAGATTCAGCCCCTGGATAAGGGTCTGCATCTAAACTCCAGCCACCTCTCTTCCACATTCTACCTTTCCACTACGCATATGCTGGGAATAACACCCGCCAGAGAGGGAATGCACTGCGTGTTTCTCATCCTGTGGTGCATCCACTGTAAACATGTGCAGGAGAGACAGCCAGCGTCAGTCTTACCATCAAATACAGCACGGCTGTACTGAGTGGTTGATGCCAAAGGCTTACAAGTCGTGTCAAACTTGTTGCCGTAGTTCCCGATGCTGACTTCAAACTGAATGGCTTCGCCAATGTCTTGCAACATGGTGGCTGAATGGAACACAGCAGACAGGCTGTACTTCCGCCTTCGCTGATATTTCTGCAAAGCACCAGCAGACACAAGGCTCAGAGAAACTCCTTTTGCTCTTATTTACATGTGGAACTCTAGCAGATATGATTCTAACCCTAATAATTAGTGCTGAGTTACATGCCAGGGGATAGTGGCTCAATGGTAAAGAATCCACCTGCCAATGCAAGAGACTTGGGTTCAGTCCCTGAGTTGGGAAAATCCTCTGGAGGAAGGCATGGCAGCCCACTTCAGTATTCTTGTCTGCAGAATCCCATAGACAGAGGAGCCTGGGAGGTTATAGTCCATGGGGTCACAAGAGAGTCAGACAGGACTGAGTGACTAAGCACAATTAACAAAAGGCAGTGGAGAATGTTCTTGGATGTAGCAGTTCCCCTCTTACTCACACAGAGGGCAAAGATAGACATACCAGGATATTCTTTGCAGAGTTGACTGAAATAGAGGAAAAAAAATGAAAACAATACAAATGTTTAACAACAGACCACTGGTTAAGCAAATTATGTTACATCCATGAAAGAAACTGAACGTTGCTCAGTCGTGTCTGACTCTTTGCGACCCCATGTACTATACAGTCCATGGAATTCTCCAGGGCAGAATACTGGAATGGGTAGCCTTTCCCTTCTCCGGGGGATCTTCCCAACCCAGGGATCGAACCCAGCTCTCCCGCACTGCAGGCGGATTCTTTACCAGCTGAGCCATGAGGGAAGCCCGCGAATACTAGACTGGGTAGCCAATCCCTTCTCTCCAGTGGATCTTCCCAACCCAGGAATTGACCAGGGTCTCCTGCACTGCAGGTGGATTCTTTACAAACTGAGCTATCAACATCCATGCAATGGAGCAAAAGTTCATAAAAGAACTTAGGTAGATACATATGCGCAAACATGGGGAAAAAGGTATTTTTAAGTGAACCCAATAAATATATATTTTAATACCGTCATATACAAAGAATATGCAAATAAAGAAGATAAATCAAGTTGTTAACAGTAGTTATGTTGGGGAAGGTAGAGAGATTATGGCTAACGTTACTATCTAACTTACACATTTCTAATAATTTGAATTGTTAGGTACTCTGTAGTCATAAATGATAAGACTTTTACTGTCAGTCTCTTCAGCAAGTGGTGTTGGGAAAGCTGCACAGTCACATGCTGGAACGCATGCCCATCAATGAAGTTAGAACACACCCCCACACCATAAATTGAAAACGGCCCACAGGCTTATATATGTAAGACATGACACCATAGAACTCCTAGAAAAGAACATATGCAAAACATCCTCTGACATAAATCCCAGCAATGTTTTCTTCAGTCAGTCTCCCAAGAGGATGGAAATGAAAGCAAAAGTAAACAAATGAAACCTAATCAAACTTATGAACTTTTGCACAGCTAAGGAAGCTGGATCCTATAGCAGTTCTAATTTTTGGAGGAACCATGCTATTTTCCATAGTAATTGTGCAATTACATTTCTACCAATGGTACATGAGGTTTCCCTTTTCTCTGCGTCCTTGCCAACACTTGTTATTTATTTGTTGCTTGTTTTATTACCGGCTTACTGAGTGTATGTGTGAGGGAGCTGAACACAGGGCCAACGGTGACCACGTAGAGTACCTATCAGCCTAGCAGAAATGACCATGAGCCCTTCAGGCCTTCCTTCATTAGGGCGCATCCAGTCTCTTGAATCCCCATCCTGCCCTAAATCCTTGCTCAGATAGCATCTTGCCTTCTTTATGGATCAGATTACCACTGATCTTTACTTTGTTTTTTTTTTTCAGTCAAAGAGAGACATGAAATGGTTTCAGTGGCAGGGCTTCATTATGTCTTGAGCTTTCTGCCACTGAATTTTGTCCACATCTAGAGTCTGTTCTGGGTCCTTGCTGGAACTCAGTCTCTATATACTTGCTCAGCTTGGAGGTGAGAACATATGTTCACTATAGGGTAACCACATTGGCTGTGTGCTCCACTGGCAAATCTGTGGGACCTACAAATGATAATATTCAAATTGCTTGACAAATTTCTCAACATAGCAAGTTTTGTTCAAAAACCTCTAAGGAAGGAACTCCCAGTTCCGTAGTCCTTTGAGTTTTGGAGATCACACAGCTATCTTACTTTGACAAATGGTGACTTTTTTGTTGTTGCACTTTTTTCCCGATTAGTTACTTCTCTACCAATTTGTGTACCACCATCTAAGTAGCAGAATAGTGACAACTTTCACTTTTAAAAAGCTAATAAAAATTATTTCATGCCTGAAAGATATTTATTAACTGGTTTTCCTTCCCTTGTTATTCATTCATACCATGCATGACCTTAATTCTGTAAAATGAACCACCATCATGGGTGGGTCTTCTGCCTAGCATGATGCAAGAATGCAGAAATTCATTTGCAGAAGTACTTAACCAACTATTTTTAAAACTTAAAAAAAAAATTATGGTAAAACACACATAATGTAATTCAACATCTTAACTATTTTTAAGTGCACAGTTCCATGGCATTGAGTATATTCACATTGTATGCTACCACTACCACCATCCATCCACAAGAACTTTTTCATCTTACAAATCAAACTCTGTATCCTTTCAATATTAATCTCCCATTTCTACCTACTTTCTGTCCCTGTGAGCTTAACAACTCTGGAGTACTTCATGTAAGTGGAATCAAACAGTATTTGTCCTTTCGTGACTGGTTTATTTCACTTGGCATAATGTCCTCAAGGTTTAGCCACGGTGTAGCATGTATCAGAATTCCCTTCCTTTTTAAGGCTAATACTTCTTTGTATTGTTGAATGATAAGCTGAGACATATTTAAAAACTCAAGTGTTTATGTGAGCAAACACTGATTGGAATTGGCAACAAAAACCGGAATTGCTTATGAGCACTCCAGGACAGGAGTGAGAGAAAAACCTTTTACAGTGCACAGGCAGAAGGAAGACAAGGAGATTATTTGACTGGCTATAGCTTAAGTGGTTGCATTATTTGGGAAAGCCCACATGGATATTTCTGGTTTGTTGTCCTTTGATTTCTTAATCTCGAAATATTGCCAAACCTCAGTTTTGGTTTGCTTAATGTAGGTTGCCAAGACATCAGAGCCTCCTCTGTCTGATGGCCTCCTTGTTTGGTGGCTTAGTCACAGAGTCGTGTCCAAGTCTTGCGACCCCATGGACTACAGCCTGCCAGGCTCCTCTGTCCATGGGATTCTCCAGGCAAGGATACTGGAGTGGGTTGCTGTTTCCTTCTCCAGGGGATCTTCCCGACCCAGGAATCGAACCTGGGTCTCTTACATTGCAGGAAGATTCTTTATGGACTGAGTTATAAGGGAAGTCCTAGCCTCCTTGTTAAATTAATAAAATAGTGTGTATATACCACATTTTGTTCATCCATTCATAAATTTATGAATTCATGGATGCTTCCACCCTTCAACTACTGTGAATAATGCTGCTATCCATTTGCTGTACAAATATCCACTTGAGCTCCTGCTTTTGATTCTTTTGAGTATATAACCGGCAGTGAATTCCTGGATCATATGGCTTCCCTGGTGAAGAATCCACCTGAAATGCAGGAGACCCCGGTTCAATTGCTGGGTCAGGAATATCCCCTGGAGAAGGGACAGGCTACCCACTCCAGTATTCCTGGGCTTCCCTAGTGGTTCAGCTGGTAAAGAATACGCCTGCAATGCGGGAGACCTGGGTTTGATCCCTGAGTTGGAAAGATCCCCTGGAGGAGGGTATAGCAACCCACTCCAGTATCCTTGCCTGGAGAATCCCTGTGGACAAGGGAGCCTGGCGGGCTACAGTCCATGGGGTCACGGAGTTGGACATGACTGAGCGACTAAGCACGGCACAGCACATGGTAATTCTAGTTTACACTTCTTGAGTACCATTCTAAAAACATCTGACAGTGACTGCAGTTTGCTGTCTGAAAGAGACTTGGGTAGACTGATCAAGATGGCAGAGTGGTAGGCCATGACGCTCACCTCCCACAAATACATCAAAAATGCATCTATATGTAGAACAGTTCCAACAGGGTCTACTGAATGCCGGCAGATCTCAGACCTCTGAAAGGGCAAGAAAACCCCCGTGTAGCCAGGTAGGACAAAGGAGAAAAGGGGAAAATAGAAGAAACTAAGACGGGAATCAGGAGGGGAACGTGCCAACAATGGGAGAAAGTCTCTTCAGCAACTGGTGGTGCTGGGAAAGCTGGACAGCTACTTGTAAATTGATAAAGCTGGAACACACCCTCTCACCATACACAAAAATAAACTTAAAATGGCTTAAAGACTTAAACATAAGACATAACGCTATAAAACTAGAAGAAATCACAGGCAAAACATTCTCTGACATGAATCATACCAGTGTTTTCTTACCAACGCCTTCAGTCTCCAAGGATACAAAAATGAACAAATGGGACCTAACCAAACTTAAAAGCTTTTGCACAGCAAAGGAAACCATAAAAACAGAAAAATAAAAAGATAAGCGATAGGAGAAAATATCTGCAAATGATGCAATCAATAAGGGCTTAATTTCCAAAATATACAGACATATCATAGAACATGACTACAATAAACAACCCAATAGAAAAATGGGCAGAAGACCTAGACATTTCTCCAAAGAATAAAAATGGAAGAAAAAAAAAAAAGATACAACTGGCCAATGAGAACATGAAAAGATGCTCACCACCACTACTTATTAGAGGAATGCAAATCCAAACTGCAGTGAGGCACTGTCTCACACTGGTCAAAGTGGCCATCAATAAAAACTCTACAAATAACAAATGCTGGAGAGGATGTGGAGACATGGACCCCCTTACATTGTTTGTGGGAATCTAAGTTGGTACAGCCACTATGGAAAACAATATGGAGGTTCCTTATAAAACTAAAAATAGAATTACCATATGATTCCACAATCCTGCTCTTGGGCAGATATCTAGAAAAAACCCACATTCAAAAAGATACATGCACCCCTATGTTCCCAGCAGCACTGTTCACAATAGTCAGGACATGGAAACAACCTAAATGTCCATCAACAGAGGAACAGATAAGGAAGATGTGGTCTACAAGTACAATGGAAGAGTACTCGACCATGAAAAGGAATGGAAGTGGATCATTTGTAGAGATGTGAATGAACCTACAGACTGTCATAGAGAGAAGTAAGTCAGAAAGAGAAAAACAAATACTATACAATGTCACTTATATGTAGAATGTAAAATAGGACACAAATGAACCTATCTACAAAACACAGACTCGTGGACATAGAGAACAGACTGTGTTTGCCAAGGGGGAGAGGGTTGGAGGCGGAATGGAGTGGAAGGGGGAGGTCAGCAGATGTAAGCTATTACACATGGACTGCATAAACAGCATAAATATATGTCCTACGGTCTAGCACAGAGAATTACATTCAGTATCCTATGATAAACCATAATGGAAAATAATATTATTAAAAAGAATGTATATAACTATATGTATAAAAGAATCACTTTGCTGTACATAGGTAATTAGACAACATTATAAATCAACTATACTTTCAAAAAACAAAACAAAAAACCCTTGGGACATCCCACTATTACAAAACCTCCATTTTGGTTAACGAAATTTTTAACATGGTATACCTGAAACATCCCAAAGTATTTCATCAGAAACCCCTCTGAGTCTCAAGCTTTTCTGAAAGCCTTTCTAAAACATTGGTTTGCAACCTTAGCTACATATTGAAAGACATCTGAAGAGCTTTAAATTATACTTATAGCTGGGCCCCATCTTCTGCAGCTTATGCTTTAAAAACTTCTCTACCTTAGTCCACTTTCACTTTGGTAGAGAGGGGATTGGAAGACTTTTGTCACTTGTCAGGAGTTTCCTTAAATACCTACAACTAAGTCCCCTGAAAAATCTATGGTTCCAAAGTGCTGTGGAAATTCTAGGTTTGGTTTAAATTGCATGAAAATTAAAAGTAGGAAGTTATTTGTATTAGTCAGACCTTATATATATATATACAGCATGACTTGTTCTTTGTAAACCATCTAGGATCCTATCAGAGAAGGGAAGGAACAAAAATATGAAACATAACTTGGGGCCTACGTCAGGGCCCAGAAAGAATGATCAGTATTTAAGCTGGAGCCACCTGTTACTGCTCTAGCTTAAATAGATGGGGAAAAAATGTAAACAGTGATAGATTTTCTTAGGCTCCAAAACCATTGTGGACGGTGACTGCAGCCATGAAATAAAAAGACACTTGCACCTTGGAAGAAAAGATATGACAAACCTAAACAGCATATTAAAAAGCAGAGACATCACTGTGCCAACAAAGGTCCATATAGTCAAAGCTATGGTTTTTCCCATAGTCATGTATGGATATGAGATTTGGACCATAAAGAAGGCTGAGCACTGAAGAATCGATGCTTTCAAACTTTGGTGTTGGAGAAGATTCTTGAGAGTCCCTTGGACTGTAAGGAGATCCAACCAGTCAACTCAACCCTAAAGGAAATCAATCCTGAATATTCATTGGAAGGACTGATGCTGACGCTCCTATACTTTGGCCACCTGATGCAAAACACTGACTCATTGAAAAAGACTAATACTGAGAAAGACTGAGGACATGAGGAGAAGGGGATGACAGAGGAGGAGAGGGTTGGATGGCAACATTGACTCAACGGACATGAGTTTGAGCAAACTCAAGGAGATAGTGGAGGACAGGGAAGCCTGTTGTGCTGCAGTCCATGGGGTCATGAAGCGTCAGATATAACTGAACAACAATAACTTGTTACTGCAGAGAAAAGAGAAGTTATATGGGGACGTGCTGCAAAGAGGTGGGGACACCACCTCTAGTCCAGCTGGCTCTGCCCTGCACATCTCTCGGGGCCAGGATTCCATTAGCTCTCTCTGGATTTTCCTGTGCAGAACTCACAGTCACCTACAGAACCCTGATAGGATCCTCACCCTGGAGGGTCTGAGCTCTAAGACAATAACGGGGCTTTCTGGCCATCACAACTCATAACAGAGCAGGTTCTCACTATGAGCAAGATTCCTGGGCCACTGTGCAAGTCAGAGTCCATGAGGGGTACCCAGACCATCTGCTCACCTGCCCAGAGCCCTGGGGTCCTGGAGGAATAGTGAGGCTGAGAATTCTCTCCTTCTCCCTGTCCTTTCCCACTTCCCCTGTGCTCTTAGAGCACAAAGAGGTGTAAAAAGTAACCAGCAACAGTTTAGACCAGTCTGTAAGCCTCAGCTTCTGTTCCCTGTCCTTAGTAGCCTTGGGGAAAAACCTCCTATAACAGGGCAAGTTGAAGAACATAAATTATAGTCTATTGACTATCTCCTGATGGGTGTTTAACTTTGCAGGGCCTTTGGGTTTTCTGATTATCCATGATCAGTGTGAGCCAGTCCTGTCTGACTCTTCATGACCCCATAACTGCACCATGCCAGGCTTTCCTGTCCTTCACTGTCTCCTAGAGTTTGCTCAAACTCATGTTCATTGAGTTGGTGAGAACATCCAACCATCTGATCTTCTGTTGTCCCCTTCTCCTCCTGTCTTCAATCTTTCCCAGCATCAGTGTCTTTTCAAAGGGACGCAAGGGACTCTCAAGAAGTATAAGGTACAGTTTTAGAAGTAAATTTGGGGAAGGGGATGATTTTGTCAAGCAGAATACCTGATAAGAGGGAGAAAGTTAACAAGCTCTTAAAAGTGGCTGTGGGCCCAGGAGGCATGGGACATTAAAGGACACAGACAAGGAGACTGTGCCAAAGAAAACTGACAGCTTGCCACCTTTGATCTAAAGAAGCTAATGGGTGAATCTCAACGTACTTACTCAAGCAATACTTATTGACACTTAATGTGAGCCAGACCGATGGGAGAGCTAAGGCTGAAGATGCAACAGCTGATCTTTTACCTGCCTGATTGCCGAGGAAAATACCCAGGCTACATCCTCCTACCTATCTTTGTAGGTTCTCTTGACCAAGCCCATCTGGAGCACCACGTCAGCTTCTGCTCTAGAAAGATGGGAAACCGGGATTTCTGGCAACTGAATAGGAAACACTTGCTTCCTCCTGTGTGTCTCCTTTACCCTCGCACTACAATCACAGTTAATACTTCTGATGCCAGATGTGCATGCCCTGCACTGAATCACTCAGCCATGTCCGACTCTTTGTGATCCTCTTACCATAGCCTGCCAGGCTGCTCTGTCCATGGGATCCTCCAAGCAAGAATACCGGAGTGGGTTGCCATGCCCTCCTCCAGGGGACCTTCCTGACCCAGGGATCGAACCCACAACTCTTACATCTCCTGCATTGGTAGACGGGTTCTTTATCACTAGTGCCACCTGGGAAGCCCAACTCTAGGTGGGTATCCTAAAGTTTAACTCAACCCTGACACTATCCACTTGGAGACAGTATCAGATCCCACAGGTTAAAAGGCTCAGTCCCACAACACTACCCCCATCCACTTCCTCTGTGCTTTTGACCTATCAACTACAAATTGGAGGTTCCCATAATCCCCTCTTTGGGTTAATTTGCTGGAGCAGCTCACAAAACTCAGGAAAACAGTTTACTTACTGTATATGTGCTGTGTGCTTAGTCACTCAGTCATGTCCGACTCTTTGTGACCCCGTGGACTGTAGCCAGCCAGGCTCCTCTGTCCATGGGGATTCTCCAGGCAAGAATACTGGAGTGGGTTGCCTTGCCCCCCTCCAGGGGATCTTCCCAACCCAGGGATCGAACCCAGGTCTTCTGCACTACAGGCAGATTTTTTCCCATCTGAGCCACCAGGGAAGCCCACTTACTGGATATGGGTTACTACAAAAGGATATGATAAAGGATGCAGAGAAACATCAAGACGGAAGAGAGGCACAGGGCAAGGTTTGTGGGAAGGAGCTCTCTTTGAACACACCCCTCTCCCAGCACTTCCTTGAGTTCATCGACCCATTAGCTCCCCAAACACTGTACTCCAGGGATTTTATGGAGGCTTCATACTGTAGGCATGATCAATGATTAACTCAATTGCTAGCCCCTCTCTGAAGGATGTGGAGGGGGTCAGGCTGAAAGTTCCAAGCTACTCATGATGGCTTGGTGAGCAGCCCCCATTCAGGAGCCCACCAAGTCACCGCATTAGAACGAAAGACTTTATCACCCAGGAAAGCCAAGAGATTTAGGAACTCTATGTCAGGAACCAGAATCAAAGACCAAATATGAGAACAAACGATGTTCACAAGTGCTCTTATCACTTAGGAAATCACAAAGGTTTTAGGAGTTCTGTGTCAGGAACCAGAGACAAATACATATTATATTATTTCAGGGGTTCCCTGGTAGCTCAGACAGCAAAGAATCTACCTGCAATGCAGGAGGCCCGGGTCTGATCCCTGAGTCAGAAAGTTCCCCTGGAGAAGGAAATGGCAACCCATCCAGTGTTCTTGCCTAGAGAATTCCATGGACAGAGGAGCCTGGTGGGCTATAATCCATGGGGTCGCAAAGAATTGGACACGACTGAGTGAATAATGCTTATTTCACAGGGACCAAGTTGCCCTTTTTTTGAAGCCTCTTCAACTCTACCAGAAAGTTTCATTACTTGTAAATGAATCACAAGATCTTTTTAAGTGTGACAAGGGTCATATTACATTCCAGGCTGGCCACTTCATGAAAGGATCCTCCCAGCAATTGCTCAGATCTGCTCATTTTTCTCTCTTTCTGGGCTCCTGGTAGCTTGAAGAGTGAGTGTATCCTTGGAATCTCAGCTCCTCTCCTGCTTTTTAATATTGTTGGGATCTGGGGGACTTCCCTGGTAGTCCAGTGGTTAAGACTCTGCACTTTCACTTCAGGGGACCCAGGTTTAATCCCTGGTCAGGGAACTAAGATCCTGCATTCCTCAAGGTATAACCAAAAATAAATAAATAAATAAAAATCTAAAAAAAGCGAAAACAAAACTCAGGTGACTGGGCATAAAACAAACTCCCATAATTTGGGAGTTTTAAATATTTTGGGGATTTGGGTTCATAGAGTTCATTTTTATTACATTTATATAATATTTTATTTATTTAAAATATAAATAGTTATAAAAATTTATTAAAAATTTTGTGAGCTGGGGAGGGAGTTGGATGGGGTGGTATGTGTGTTAAGTGTTAGTCCCTTATTATTTAATAATAATTAAATTACTATTTAATTAAATCCAGGTCTCCTGCAATGGAGGCAGATCCTTTACCATCTGATCCATCAGGGAATCGGTGGTGGAACCCAGCAGAGAGAGGCCTGAGGTGGAGAGGTGGGGCATCAATGAGCTGGCTGCTCTGAGAAACAATTCAGATTTCTAGAACGTGTATGGACCAACCCACGATTCTTAGAAATAGTTGGAGAAGAGATGGCATATATATGCATGTTATCTACACACACACACACAATGGATTATTACTCAGGCACAAGAAGGAAGAAAATTCTCTATTTGCCTAATAACATGGATGAACCTTGAGGGCATTATGCTAAGTGAGATAGTCAGACTGAGAAAGACAAATACTTGTGATATCACATATATGTAGAATCTAAAAATGCTGAACTCACAGAAGCAGAGAGTAGAATGGGTCATTACCATTCTCCCAGAATGGCTGGGAGAATTGAGGAGGTCAAAGGGTACAGAGCTGCATTTAGAAGATGAGTACGTTCTGGAGATCTAATGCACAGCACTGTAATCATAGTCAATACTACATTATATACTTCAAAGTTGGTAAGAGACTAGATCTTAAATGTTCTCACCACAAAATATGATAATTCCATGACATGAGATAAGTGTTAGCTAACAGTAAGGTGGTATCACTGAATGTATGGGCTTCACAGGTGGCACTAAATGCATTAAATCAGCACACTGTACATCTTAAACTTCCATAATGTTATATGTTAGATAATATTTTTAAAGTTCAAAACCAAAAATGTAGACTACCATGATTTATCAAAAGAAAAAAAAACAGCAACAGTCATAATAATAGAATAGAATGTACTAGAAACAATTCAGTGAGTAACAGAGACAGGGTTAATTTAACATTAAGCTATCCATCACACATGCTAACAAATCTGTACTGCACATGCCAATTAGTTTACAAGGAAAAATCGACCATTTAATTCTTTCGTGATGAGAATGTTCTTCTTTTGTATTTATTCCTTGAATTAATTATACTATTTTACTAGGAAAAAAAATCACATCTGTGGCTGTCTTATGAATCATGGGTGTTATGCATAACTGTCTCCATACTGGGGAAGGAGCTGATTTATAGAAAGAAAAAGAAATAAGGACTGGGTACTTCCCTAGTGGTCCAGTTGCTAAGACTCTGTGCTGCTAATGTACGGGACTTGGTTTCACCCCTGGCCAGGGAACTAGATCCCACATATTGCAAATAAAGATCCCACATACCATAACTAAAAGAACCTGCATGCTGCAACTAAGACCCAGCACAGCCACTGAAATAAATAAATATTAAAAAAACAAGGACCTATTGTATAGCACAGGGAACTATACTCAATATTTTTATAATAACCGATAAGGGAAAAGAACCTGAAAAAAGAACATATATAACTGAATCCCTGTGCTAGACTCCTGAAACTAACACAGCATTGTAAATCAAACCTACTCCAATAAAAAAAAATTTTTTTTAAAGAAAAAAGGAAAAATAAAGAGCTGAAAAGGTGAGCTTGGAAGACTTCCTGTCTGAGAAGGACTGGGGGCTCAATGCCTACTGTAACGTGGGCATTAATATAAACATGCCCTCACATGCTAGGAAGCCTGAGACATGGCAGTTACTTCTGAAGATGGAAGTGACTTTTAATGGCTGCTGTACCATCTGGAATGGCTCTTGTGACCACGTCCCCATGACACACCCAAGCCCAATGAGCAAACAAGCCGTTCTGTTTGGGGGGTATCGCTGCACTTGCCAGCTTGCAGCTGGGTATTAACATCTCAAAGATAAAGCAAGTCTCATCACCCCCATAGGCTGTGATAGACAGACCTAGAGGGTGTTGCGGGGCTTTTGCTATGACTCCCCTCTCTCCACCTCTGCCACAGCTGGCCCTCCAGTCCCTGGACGTCCCCTTCAGACCCACTGACTCAGGCAGGCCAACACTAGCCCTCCACCACCCACTCTCTACAATACCCTTTCCATGCCACATGCTATACATGCACCAACATTTACCTCAACAACCAGCAGGTCATCATTCGAAATGGACTCGAGCTTTTTATCTGGTGGTGTCTTTTCCAGTAAAGTGCTTAATTCAACCAAGATTCTGCCTCTGTAGGCAACTCCTTCCCCCTGAAAGGCAACAGTGCAGGATTATTTTTCCAGGCATGAACGACAGTCAAAAGCTCTCTCTAGGGGGCTAACCTAGCTACAACTTCAAATTTCTCCTTCCCCAAATGAACCAGTCAGTAACTCTCTCAGCTGGTCTTTGTTATCTGAGAGAAGAACCAATGACTTCAGGAAGGATCCCAGAGAGAGCCAGGGTAGTCAGGGCTAAAAGGGATTTTAGTCATGGCTGGGGGGGCAGAGGCTTTCAAGCCATGCTTAGATCTGGAAGGGGTTCCCAGGGGCTGAGGTGGGAGTGGAAGGGGCTTGAAATCTCCCTCACTCTACTTCAGCTCTGCATCTGTCTGCATTAACTTGGCTCCTTTTCTCAGAATAGGGAGGCAGCCATGCCGGCAATCAGGGCAAGTCTCAGAGGAGACATGAAATAAAAGAGGCAGATGTGCTGGGTGTGGTGAAGTATGAGGATGAGTTGCGGATACTCCTCCAACATAGTCAGCCGTGTTAGCAGCAGAACCCTCTGGAGAGGAAGGGAAGGCTTCCACCTCCACTGCCAGCCCTCCACCCCACCTTCACCCACCAGGGCTTTCTCTCCACCCTAGTTCCCCTCTTGGCCTTTGGCAGCTAACTAAAAGACAGTACTTGGGCTTCTAATGTGGTAGAAACACCACCTCCCACCTCTGAGCCTCCATGTCTTCATCTAGAAAATGAAGAGGTTGGATCACATCAGGGATAGCAAGATCAAGCATGTCACTTTCAATCTTTCAGCAAATTCCTAGAATATGGCATTCGACAGAATTCTGAGATAGCACATTTGCTTTTTGGAAAGAGCCAACATTGATTACTGCCACCTGCCCGAAGTCTAGGAAGGGGGAATGGGCATGCTCAGTTCAGTCGCTCAGTCGTGTCCAACTCTTTGCAGCCCCATGAATTGCAGCACGCCAGCCCTCCCTGTCCGTCACCAATTCCCAGAGTCCACCCAAACCCATGTCCATCAAGTTGGTGATGCCATCCAACCATCTCATCCTCTGTCGTCCCCTTCCCCTGCCCTCAATCTTTCCCAGCATCAGGGTCTTTTCCAATGAGTCAGCTCTTCACATCAGGTGGCCAAAGTATTAGAGTTTCAGCTTCAACATCAGTCCTTCCAATGAACAACCAGGACTGATCTCCTTGCAGTCCAAGGGACTCTCAAGAGTCTTCTCCAACACCACAGTTCAAAAGAATCAATTCTTCGGCAGTCAGCTTTCTTCACAGTCCAACTCTCACATCTATATATGACCACTGGAAAAACCATAGCCTTGACTAGACGGACCTTTGTTGGCAAAGTAATGTCTGGTTTTGAATATGCTATCTAGGTTGGTCATAACTTTCCTTCCAAGGAGTAAGCATCTTTTAATTTCACAGCTGCAATTACCATCTGCAGTGATTTTGGAGCCCCAAAATATAAAGTCTGACACTGTTTCCACTCTTTCCCCATCTATTTGCCATGAAGTGATGGGACCAGATGCCATGATCTTCGTTTTCTGAATGTTGAGATGTAAGCCAACTTTTTCACTCTCCTCTTTCACTTTCAGTAAGAGGCTCTTTAGTTCTTCTTCACTTTCTGCCATAAGGGTGGTGTCATCTGCATATCTGAGGTTATTGAGATTTCTCCTGACAATCTTGATTCCAGCTTGTGCTTCCTCCAGCCCAGCGTTTCTCATGATGTAATCTGCATATAAGTTAAATAAGCAGGGTGACAATATACAGCCTTGATGTACTCCTTTTCCTATTTGGAACCAGTCTGTTGTTCCATGTCCAGTTCTAACTGTTGCTTCCTGACCTGCATACAGGTTTCTCAAGAGGCAGGTCAGGTGGTCTGGTATTCCCATCTCTTTCAGAATTTTCCACAGATGATTGTGATCCACACAGTCAAAGGCTTTGGCATAGTCAATAAAGCAGAAATAGATGTTTTTTTCTGGAACTCTCTTGCTTTTTCCATGATCCAGAAGATGTTGGCAATTTGATCTCTGGTTCCTCTGCCTTTTCTAAAACCAGCTTGGACATCTGGAAGTTCACGGTTCATGTATTGCTAAAGCCTGACTTGGAGAATTTTGAGCATTACTTTACTAGCGTGTGAGATGAGTGCAATTGTGCGGTAGTTTGAGCATTCTTTGGCATTGCCTTTCTTTGGGATTGGAATGAAAACTGACCTTTTCCAGTCCTGTGGCCACTGCTGAGTTTTCCAAATTTGCTGGCATATTGAGTTCAGCACTTTCACAGCATCATCTTTTAGGATTTGAAATAGCTTAACTGGAATTCCATCACCTCCGCTAGCTTTGTTCGTAGTGATGCTTTCTAAAGCCATGCTATGCATTTGCAATTGCCATGTGAAATGACCTCAGGATCCTTTCCTACCTTGCATTCTAAGACTTGAGGAACATGAGATTTCCATTCTTCAACACTTAATCAGGGACTTCCCTGGTGGTCCAGCGGTTAAGACACCTTGTTTCTACTGCAGGGAACACAGGTTCAATCCCTGGTCAGGGACCTAAGATCCCACATGCCACGAGGCCAAAAAATAGAAAACAATACCAAAACCAAGAAACCACCAGAAAAAAACACTTTATCGGTCATCTGGTGGGCCTCTGAGGGTAGGGAGGTCTCTTAAATATGACTTAATCATAACCATTAGAAAAAGAAATCTGGAATCAGTGCTCATTAATAACACTTTAATTGAAGAACTAACCTTTCCGGAATTTAGCTCATCATAGGGATCTGGGAATCCCGTGTACTCTCTGGGGCTTCCATAAAGGTTCAGATAACAAGGTCCAAAAGTTGGAACAAAGCCCACCTCTGTTTCTCCTGTATTCACTGAGAGATAACATCATCATTAGTATTTTAGGCTTTTAACACCATTCTGTTGAGATAAATATTAGTTATTAGTTAGCTGGGTGAGACAGTTTTCCTCCATTTTGTGTTAGTTGTATTAGTGCAAATTGTAAACACTTGTGAGACTTGCCCTATTTCTATCTTATCACTATAAAACACTAAATAAAAAACATGGGGGGTTAGTTCAGGTAAACATAAAGATGATACTATTCAAATGAAAGAAGTTGATCTTCACATTTTTTGCAAGTTTATAATTGGCAATTGTAGCAAGCATGTCACTGACAACTGGGGTAGAGTATACTGTTTTGGGAAGTCATTTAAATGATATTTATCAGATTAATTTTATTTGTTCCTCCAAAATATCATTTGGTCTCAAGCAGTTAGTATGATGGCAGATGATTTTAAAAATACAAGACATTTAAAATCTTTATATATAATAGTGAACAGTCTGCCTACAGTTATGGCCCTATGATATTCATAAGCAATGTGAAATCTCCATTCATGACATTCTATCTCTGATGAGGATCCAATATGCTTCTTATTTCTGCAGCCTGGTCTCAGCAAGACTACTCCCCAATGAAGGGCACTGCAGGCAATGTAAGAATTAGTGGAGTCAAAGAGAGACTGCAGGTGAAAACAGAGAAGTACAAGAGCTGCCTTCAGCCATCCGAATGGCTCCCATATGGAGGAGGGATGGACTTGCTTCCAATAAGCAGGGGAAGGACCACTATTGGGAGCTACAAGGAGGCCACCTTTGGCTCACTCAATGTAAGGATGATCTTTCTGTGAATTAGTAGTGTCACATAATGGGACAGATTATATTGGGAGCAGAGGAAATATTAAGGCCAAGAGTTGTACTTTATCTTTCAGGATATAGTCAAAACTCTTCCTCTGTGGATGAGAGGTTGACCGGATCAACTCTATGGCCCTTTCCAACTCGATGCTTAAAACTAAGACAGAAGGATAAATGTCAAGTAGTAGGTGAGCAGAGTACTACTCATAAACAGTAGGTGAGCAGAGTACTACTCATAAACAGTTGAGTGAACTGTACACACTTGTAGTTAGCAATCTTTTTCACCTTTCTGAGGCTCTTTTACATTTTGGACTTCTACTATCACTTTATATTTCAATTTTTAAAATTTAAATAACTGCTACGTCTGCGACAACACTATAAATTCTTTTGATGGGTGGGTAAGAATCAAGTGTGTTTTATTCTGAATCCTTAAACTCCTAGTCCTAGTTCTATCTTGGAGTACTACCACATAAATATTTTTTGATTGGGTGAATGAAGTGTGATCAAATCTGCCATGTTTGTTACACACCTAAAGACCACTTAATCGTCATATAAAGTATGACTATAAGATAATGAAGTTGGGTTTTTAAAAACAAATAAGAATGAGGCATTGTGTCAATAATATAAAGGCAGATGATAATACCTTAATTTTGCAGTTTGCAAGCTTTCTTACATGCAATCCCTTTTTTCCCCTCTCACTACAACCTTGGGTGGTTAGAACGGCAGGGAGTATCATGTTTTGTTTTTTGTTTTCTTTTTGAAAGAAGGAAAATTTCTCTAAATCACAAAGTCTTCATCTATTAGGGAAACAACCTCTGCTGTAAGAGGGTTGTAAGGTCAAGTGTGAGCGCATTGAGCAAACTTGCAAAGAATGGCAAATGCTGTGCAAACCAAGGACATGCTATGATCCCACAGAGTTGGAAGATGAACCTTCAAGGTACAAAGTGGAAAAAAAAAATGTTATACAATTATTAACAGTGAAGCCAGGATGGTATATATCTAGGGGAAAACATGAGGCATGTAGCAAAGCCCAGTTAGCCCATTTGCTTAAACTCAGGTTTGCAGGACAACCATGCAACAGTAATACAAAAATTGTTACTCTAACACAACTATATTCAAGACAATAAAATGTAAGTAACAAAAAAAAGTGCTAAAGCAACCAGTTAAGTTCTTAATAAGATAATAATAAACAGAAAAATCTAGAAGAGAGCAAAATTACAAAGCATAAACCTGTATACGATGCAGCCCCAGATCCCGAGGATGAGAAATCTATGTAGTAAAAATACCATTGGTTAAACAATAAGAGAAACACAGGCATTATAAAAGAAACATTGAAAAAGTTAATCAAATCCAACAATAGGTAAGCGGTTTAGCAACACCAGGAAAATCCCAAATCCAGACTCAAATCACATGACCCTTTTGTCATTTATACAAATATCACCAGCAGTTAAATACAAAATGGCTCAAGGCTCTGTGACACCTGGTAGCATAGCCACACAGGAAATAGCCCAACCTCATCAGCCCCAAAGCAGTGAAGCATCTGAGAGCCAGCTTCCCACCATCAATGGAGGCCTGGGGAAGTTACCAACATTCCATAATTTTAATAAAACATTTACGTGTCTCGTCTCTGACTTAGCTAGGACTAAGACCAGACAACCCAAATTAATTTAGTAGAAGGCTGTGTAAACAAAGGCCTGTAGTTGCCAATACACTATCCTGTTTCTTAGCAGGGAATGGCTACTGCTCACTGCTACTCTGAGACCCTATCAGAGACTGTCTTGCAGGGCCTGCAGTGAAAGAAGGCCTCAGAGACAGAGGCTGGCACTGCTTGTAACAATTCATTTGTAGTTCTTCTGGATATTACCACCATACCACTAAGAAAAATGTTTATTCCATTATTGCTTGGATAATTATTTTTAGATGATATTTAATGACTTCCTGCTAATGATAAATGAGTTAAAGTGATTTTTACGCTTTCCATAAGAGTTTAGAGCATGATTTTAATTATTCTATTGGTTGCTTTTGACCAATAAATTCCATCTAATCTTTAACCAGTTTTTGTCTACCCAATGATTTAATCTAACCTTTAAAAAAAAATTTTAATTGGAGGATAATTGCTTTACAATATCGTGTTAGTTTCTGCCATACATCAACATGAATCGCCCTCATTCATAAGTAAACACATGTTCCCTCCCTCCTGAACCTCCCTCCCCTCTCCTACTCCACCCACCCCTCTAGGTTGTCACAAGCACCAGGTTTGAGCTCCCTTTGTCTACAGAAAATTCCCACTGTCTGTTTTACATATAGTAATGTATATGATTCAATGTCATTCTTTCAATTCATCCCTCCCTCTCTTCTCCCACTGTGTCCACAAGTCTGCTCTCAATGTCTACATCTCCACTGCTGCTCTGTACATAGGTTCATCCGTACCATCTTTCTAGATTCCATACATATGCATTAATATATGATATTTTTCTCTTTCTGACTTACTTTACTCTGTATAATAGGCTCTAGGTTAATCTACCTCATTAGAACTGACTCAAATGTGTTCCTTTATATGGTTGAGTAATACTCCATTGTGTGTATGCACCAGAGTTTCTTTATCCACTCATTTATCTAATCTAACCTTTACATCTGGATCCTTCACTTGATATGAAGTTAATAGCATGCCCACCCTCTCCAACCTTCCACTTCTTTTCACTTCTAAGCTCTATCTTCTGTACTTTTACATTGTAAGAGGTGATATTTACCTTCTCTTTAGAGCTTTGACTACAAGTTTAACAAAAATATTTTAGAAACAATTAATAGTGCTCACATTATAACAACCACATAAGTATTCTCTGCAGAGAAAAGAAGAGTTGTAATTACATTTCTTTTGTACAGGTCCAGCAACATGGTCCCCTATGCCACTTAGCAGACAATGCTTAGATGGACTCTCTGTCTCACCTTCTACCAGTTGCTTAAAATAATGCTATACCTGACTTTATATTTGGACTATTATCTTCTTGGTTCAACTCTATTTCTCTCAGAATTTCTAATGCCTTTTTCTTCTTCTTGAGAAAGAAAATCTGTATCTTTTTCACCAAGTCTCTATTATATTTCAGATTCTTATTCATATTATCTATTGCTTGGCTTACAGTATCTTTTTTAAAAGCCTATAATACAGGAAACCTGGGTTCGATTCCTGGGTCAGGACGATCCCCTGGAGGAGAAGGGCATGGCAACTCAATCCAATATTCTTGCCTGGAGAATCGCCATGGACAGAGGAGTCTGGTGGGCTACAGTCCACAGGATCGCAAAGAGTTGGATATGACTGAGTGACTAAGAACGTAAAGTCCTCTCTTAAACAAGATGAGGATGAGAGAAATCTTAAGTTTTCCAAAACAAAAACTTGCCTTAAAATTTCTCATTTTATTCAATGCGTTTAAGCAAGTAATAATTATAGGAATTTTTGTTATTTTTATTTTAGTAATGAACAATAAGGTGCTGATGATAGTAATGGGTTAACACTAAATTTTTCTGACCATCTTAACTTATTCCTTCATTCCCTATTACAGTTTCACACATATGCACAGAACCAGAATACCAGATATAGGCAATTAGTTCTCAATACATAAAACAACAAAAAGAAAAGTATATTGGTTATCAATGCTTGTTAGCATAAAATGTATGAAAACAAAATACACAATATCTAGAGTGGAGATTACATGGTTCAAATGCCATCTGACCTCACTCCTGCCAAGGAAGTCTGTAAAGAAGGGAATGTTATTATATGTATGGGTGGACTAATGTCAATGCCACTTAAAAAAAAAAAAGGTGCTCTCTATATTGACACTCAAAAATCTGTAAAACACCTACTGGGAAAGTTTTTGGATTGAAGTAAGAAAGTTAAAAATTTTAAACTCAAATAACTGATGTCTTGTCTTAGTCACTCATTCGTGTCCGACTCTTTGTGACCCCATGGGCTGCAGCCCGCCAGGCTCCTCTGTCCATAGGGACTCTCCAGGCAAGAATACTGGAATGGATTGCCATTTCCTTTTCCACAAATAATTGATAGTTACCCCAATTATTAATTACTAATCTACCATTTTGCTGATCACCATCAAAACATCATTGAAATGGTTCAGTAGACTCATCACATTTGGCTTTTAAGAAACCAGCTCTGTTGCCGAGTGGCTACCCAGTTCATTCCCTCTTCAGAAGTTCTCCGCCCTGTCTCATTCCTGCTCCCTGTGTGACTCACCTTCCACTTCCCCACCAGAGGCAGCAATTTTAGAGAGGTGCAGATACGTTGTTCCAACAACATCATTTTTGGTAAGACGGTCCCTGTTTTAAAAGAACAGGTTAAGACCTCCACCTATGAAGACAGATCTTTGTTTCAACAACAGATCTAGAAAAGACCCTAGATCTCAGAAATCACCCTGTCCAATGGGCCTCCAGCTTCACTGCACTTTAAAATCACTTGGAAACCACCACTGCTCCACTGGCCCCCACCCCGCACCACCTCTAATTTCCTATTGAAGCTTTTGACTCAATGAAAGCAGAGATGAAGAACAAGAGTTTGCATTTATAACAAGTATATATCCCAACTGATTCTTACACAGATGGCCCTCTAACAACCCTCTGAGAAATGCTGATCTAACCGGACAACTAATTTCAGCTGGAAACAGATTTTTACAGAGGCCCAGGAATTTGCCTACGGTCACATTCAATACTGTTGTCATGAAGTGAATGGGTCAGTTATAGGCACATAACATGATGAGGGTAATAAAAATCTCACTACACAGAATAAGTGTGTATCTTATTTTATCATGTTCATACTGATTACTATGATGGTTTAAAAATTACAACAGGCTTTTTTAAGGGTCCCTCATAGGGGAAAAACTTCCCTTTCAATTCAATTCAAATATTTCTTGATTATCTGCTGTGTGACTACATTTGCTTGTCTATAACCTAAATCTTATCTATGTTGTTAGGTAAGTTTGCTCACTGTAAGTACATACAACTTTGTGTATCTGTCTGTATCTTAGGAGAGTTCGTGAGCCTAACCCGTGAAGTGGTCTCTGGCTGGGCACACAGTGAGTGTAACAAACAGGTTTATATTAATAACATCTTCTGCTTAATTCCTTCTCTTTATTCCGTCTAGTGTCATACTCACTCTGAAGTTTAGAACTCCACAGGAGGGAGGAAAGTTTGACTCAGTATTTTGAGGAAAGAGTATACTATAGTATGTTATTATATATTATAGCAGTACTATGTTATATATATTATATGGTTTAATAAAATTAGGTTACAGAAAGTGACTAATTAACAACAGTATACCTGAGGAAAAAAATTACTATTTGGGGGTTATTAAGCCACGTGTGTGGAGCTTGCATCCTCTCAGGCCATCCAGAAGGGTCTGGACTACATTTCAAGAATCCTTAGCTTTCCCTCAGTTGTGCAAACACCTACAGGGTATATAACGAAAGATCTGGATCCAAGGATTCCCCAGTTAAATAGGGTCTCTCTGCACAACTGAATCTACCATTGCTTTGGAGAGGGCCGACTAGATCAGGGGAAAACCCACATCTGCCGTGACCATGAGCGACTCTAGGATGACTCAGCCAGCAATCCTCCCACTGTGGCATCAGCAGGCCAGAGTGGTCATCTGAGCTATATAGGGCCCAAACTCACACTCTGGAGAGTTCTGGAGGCCCCTGGAGCACCTTTGGGGTGTCAACTGAGGGTCCAAGTGACTTAAAACAAGCTCACACTCATTGGAAGGGGCATTTTGTCCTCAGGCCCCCTCATGGACCTCCATGAACTATGATGAGGTTACTGAACAAAATAAAGCCTTCTCCCCTCCTCCCAAAGTGTCCTGTTACCATAGTGCCAAGAGGGAACTAACATGGAAGTCAAATGCATTTAGCCAAAGGAAAAATCAGGGCCAGACAGGTTGGAAACCCAACCGAGTCTCTGAGTGACTGTGGGCAAGTCACCTGACCTCTCTAAGCCTCAGTCTTCATCTGCAAAATGAACTAATAATAGTCTCCATTCCATAGGGTTCCTCTTAAGAGTAAATGGAATAGTCTAGGGAAGGCAAGAGGCATAGCACCTGCCGCCAGCAGTGCTCAGAACACAGCGGCTAACATCATAATAAACACTGATGACAGTGGTGCTGGTCGTGATGACGCCAGCACCAATGATGATGCTATTTATCTTTTCTACTCTCGGGGAGCTAAGGGCTGCCAACTGAATGCCCCATCCAACTAGAACACACCCAAGAATAGCCTCATTATGGCTAATCATTGCTAGGATGTTGGTCTAGTATGAAGTCCATCAGAAACTTTCAACACATTTTCTTTGCATTCAATCACATAGGAAGCTCTTTCCAATTTCCCTTCTAACAATGACAGAGAACAGCTTGCAATGTTTTGATTGATTCTTCCCTAGAAATAATTTTTTCCATTTCTGAAGTCTATTTTGGACAGCCTAATAGTATTTAAAGCCTTAATTTCTTATCTTGGGGTATATTCAGATCATTTTTCCTTCCTTTTGTTCATGAGCAGTTGAACCAAGATATCCAAAGCTTTTCTGCAACAGCTACTGTTATTATTTTTAAAGAAAACCCCTGATTCCAGGAGCAGTGTACCACTTCTGTCTGGAAGAAAAGCAAATATCCTGAAAAGTAAGGGTTATACCATCTAAAGTAAACTTTCTCCAAATCCAAATATTTATTTCTCCAATTTGCAATTAGACACAAGTCTTTTTTAACTCACCAGTCATATATTGTCAGTTTTATTTTTTCACACACTGAAGGAAACTGTTAAAAGAGAAAAAAAGTAGTTATTTCTCAACTTATTCAGTAACTACCAGGGTATTCTTACTTTTTTTCTAAAAGGAAAGAAAGCCAAACCTTGATCTGAAGATTAACGACTTGATTCCACTCAGGGTTTGCATTTTTCTCAATAATATTTGTGCAAACCTGTAAAATCATCAAAACAGAGTAGGTATATCAAATTTCTAATTGTGGAAAGTTTATAATATATGCATAGTAGATTATGATTCTGGCATACTTATGTTATAGACTTGGTACTCAGTTGTGTCCGACTCTTTGCGACCCCATGGAATATACAGTCCATGGAATTCTCCAGGCCAGAATACTGAAGTGGGTAGCCGTTCCCTTTTTCAGGGGATCTTCCCAACCCAGGAATCAAACCCAGGTCCCGCACATTGCAGGCAGATTCTTTACCAGCTGAGCCACCAGGGAAGCCCAGAGACTTGGTAACCTCATTAAAGTTTTCTTAATAACAATTTGGTAAAATAGGACATGGATTTAGTATACTGATCTTTGCTTCTTCTATGCACTAAGAGCTAGTTTCAAATTGCCAAATTTTAATATTGGATTAGCGTAATGATGCAAAAGTTGCTATTAGTGAGTTGTTTACTTGTTAAGTGGTACCCAGCTCTTTTGCGACCCCGCAGATTGTAGCCCGCCACGCTCCTCTATCCATGGGATTTCCCAGCCAAGAAAACTGCCGTGGGTTGCTGTTTCCTTCTCCAGAGGATCTTCCCAACTCAGGGATCGAACCCAGGTCTCCTGCATTGGCAGGTGGACACTTGCTACCATACCGTCTGATACACATCTCTTCACTAAAATGTCCAAACATCTTTTGATCCTGCCCACCAGCCCTTCTCCCTGCTCCCCAAACTAGCTGCTGTCTTTCCATTGTTGTTCGCAAGGGTGTTCAGATTTGAACCAGAGTTAGTCACAACCCCTCTCTTTCCTTCACGTGCCTCATCCAATCCATCAGAAAATGCTGACATCCTTATTTTCATCTGATCTTGCCCCAGATGCCTGTGGTTGGTTCCCATCTGGATCCCCACTTCCTCTCCTGCCTCCTCACTTTCAAGTCATTCCCCGTGTAGCACCTTCAGTCAGTTGCCAGGTGTACTTAGAATACTAAGTCCTGATTCATCCTCTGGCTGATAAAGCCCTGCCTGCCCACCTCACCTCGTCTCTCTGAGCTCATCTCTTGGTTTCATCCCTTGCTTGCTGCACCCCAGCCATGCTGGCATTCATCCACTGTGAACATATCTCCTCCCTGGAGTCTTTACATCTGCTCTTCCTTCTGCCTGGAAGCCCTCCCCTTGCCAGTATCTCTGCATTTTCCAGGCCTCTGTTCAAATGTCACTTCCTCCAAGATATCCCACTTGATAAACTGGAAACCCCTCCAAACACCCTGCACCCATCACTTCTTGTCCTGCTTTATTTTCTGCTTAGTACTCAGCACTAACTGAAATTACATAACTTTTTATTTGGTTGCTTATTGTTGTCCCTTCTATCACACAGTAAGCTCCATGACAGTGAAGACTGTTCCACTCGCTTCTTTATCTCCAACGTGAGGGATAGTATCTGATACTTAGCAGGCTCTCGCTGTTTACTTCCTGAATTAATTAACTCTTTCAACAATCTTATGAGATTATCCTTATCCTCATATGTAATTCAGGAAATTGAGACTCAGAGGTTAAGGAATTTGACTTCACTTGCTATGGAGTGAGGTGAAGTCTGAATTGAAAGCTGGCCTCGTTTAGCTCCAGAACTGAGACTTTTTCTGCCATTTCCCACTGACTCTCCTGGGACATAACCCTGTGTGTGTGTTGCCAAACCTCACTTTCACATACACATAGGTCCAATATGTAGTAGATGCTACATCCTCATGCCTAGAACTGACTGTGGTACACTGTTATTCTACTATGGAATCCCACTCTACAATCTTTGACCATCTTTGTAGGTAAAAGTAGTAGTTACAGGTGTTCTTACACCAAGACTCCCTCAGCTCGCATCAGAGGACTGAGATGGGTTCCCTTGCCAGACTCTCCAGTTTCTGCATTCATTGGAACATGGGGGGGGGTGGNGGGGGGGTTGGGGGGGGGCGAGTGTGGGTGGAGCGCGGTGGTAAGAAACATGATAGAAATGGGCAACTGGGTACTGGAGGCTCTCCTCTACACAGCGGTCCCTAATCTTTTTGACATCAGGGACCAGTTTTGTAAAAGACAGTTTTTCCATGGACGGGGGATGGAGGTGGCTTCGGGATGATTCAAGTGCATTACATTTATTGTGCACTTTTTTCTATTGTTATTACATAAGCTCCACTTCAGATAGCCGGACATTAGATTTCAGAGGGTGGGAACTCCTGCCACATTGACCAGGGATCACTGTTGCTGGTTAGGGACTTTGCCTAGGAGTAACCTAGATAGCATATTCAAAAGCAGAGACATTACTTTGCCGACTAAGGTCCGTCTAGTCAAGGCTATGGTTCTTCCTGTGGTCATGTATGGATGTGAGAGTTGACTGTGAAGAAGGCTGAGCGCTGAAGAATTGATGTGTTTGAACTGTGGTGTTGGAGAAGACTCTTGAGAGTCCCTTGGACTGCAAGGAGATCCAGCCAGTCCATTCTAAAGGAGATCAGCCCTGGGATTTCTTTGGAAAGACTGATACTAAAGCTGAAACTCCAGTACTTTGGCCACCTCATGCGAAGAGCTGACTCATTGGAAAAGANGTTGGGGGGGGGCGAGTGTGGGTGGAGCGCGGTGGTAAGAAACATGATAGAAATGGGCAACTGGGTACTGGAGGCTCTCCTCTACACAGCGGTCCCTAATCTTTTTGACATCAGGGACCAGTTTTGTAAAAGACAGTTTTTCCATGGACGGGGGATGGAGGTGGCTTCGGGATGATTCAAGTGCATTACATTTATTGTGCACTTTTTTCTATTGTTATTACATAAGCTCCACTTCAGATAGCCGGACATTAGATTTCAGAGGGTGGGAACTCCTGCCACATTGACCAGGGATCACTGTTGCTGGTTAGGGACTTTGCCTAGGAGTAACCTAGATAGCATATTCAAAAGCAGAGACATTACTTTGCCGACTAAGGTCCGTCTAGTCAAGGCTATGGTTCTTCCTGTGGTCACGTATGGATGTGAGAGTTGACTGTGAAGAAGGCTGAGAGCTGAAGAATTGATGCTTTTGAACTGTGGTGTTGGAGAAGACTCTTAAGAGTCCCTTGGACTGCAAGGAGATCCAGCCAGTCCATTCTAAAGGAGATCAGCCCTGGGATTTCTTTGGAAAGACTGATGCTAAAGCTGAAACTCCAGTACTTTGGCCACCTCATGAGAAGAGCTGACTTATTGGAAAAGACTCTGATGCTGGGAGGGATTGGGGGCAGGAGGAGAAGGGGATGACAGAGGATGAGATGGCTGGATGGCATCACGGACTCGATGGACATGAGTCTGAGTGAACTCTGGGGGATGGTGATGAACAGGGAGGCCTGGCATGCTGCGATTCATGGGGTCGCAAAGAGTCAGACATGACTGAGCGACTGAACTGAACTGAAGATAATGCTGGGGCCTGGGAACTGTTTCTACTGTACAAAAGACCACGTCTTTTTAATCTGAGTCCGGCATACTTTCCACTCCAAAATAAACCTTTAAGATGTCTGACACGTTCAGAGTCTGATAATCTGTGTTCCTGCACAGTGCCCAGCTCAGCAGGGGGCTACTTAAAAAAGAATAAGCAGGAAATCAGCCCAAGGAAAGCACAGTGATTTAAATACATGTTTCTAGAGGCATCTACATTGAGATCAAATACAAACCTTTTTTCCGGCAAAGGAAACTTCTACAAAAGGGTCTACTAGGTTCTTCTTATCAGCGACGCCTCCAAATATTTCCTTTACTGTCTGTGAGAAGGCATCATCCACTGGAAAGGAACACGTCACAGAAGAAATCAAATCTGATTCTCTTAAGAGAACAGACATCACTCAGCAAAATTAAAAATTGTCTCCTGTCTGGAAAAACCATTGCAACGAGAATCATCCTGAAAAGTGGCAAGTGCCAGTGGCACTGGATTGCAGAAATCCTTTGTCTTAGTTGAAAGAGAAAACACGTTCTCCCCACCAAATTTAAAAATTAACAGGAGCATCTCAGAAAAAAAATCAATAAATTACTATGTTGAGAATCAATCACTTATTGAGGAAACCAATAGAATAAACAAGTCCATCCAAACAGGGTAATTCAAAAACTGAGGCCTAGTTGTGATTTGGAAAATGTTCTTTAGGTCAACATATAGGCCTCATCTTTTCTTGAGTAACTCCAGGAAATTTGGCATAATCGTAACATAGTGTTTAATCCCCTACAAACAACAGATCTGTTTTAACAAACTTAGAAGTGAATAGATCTTACACTGTTGGGGGAATGTAAATTGATACAGCCACTATGGAGAAGAGTAAGGAAGTTGCTTATAAAACTAAAAACAGAACTACCATATGACCCAGCAATCCTACTACTGGGCCATATACCCTGAAGAAAACCATCATTCAAAAAGATGCATGTACCCCAAAGTTCACTGCAGCGCTATTTACAATAGCCAGGACATGGAAGCAACCTAGATGTCCACTGACAGATGAATGGATAAAGAAGATGTCGTACATATATACAATGGAATATTACTTGGCCATAAAAGGGAAGAAATTGGCTCATTTCTAGTGATGTGGATGAACCTAGTGTCTGTCAGAGTGAAGTAAGTCAGAAGAAGAAAAACAACTATATTAACACATACATATGGAATCTAGAAAAATGATACTGATAAACCTATTTGCAGAGCAGACGTAGAGAATGGACTTGCGGACACAGCAGAGGAAGGGGAGAGCGGGTCAGAGACAGCATTGATGTGCGCACACTTCCACGTGTAAAACAGCTAGTGGGGAGCTGCTGTATAGCACAGGAAACTCAGCTCAGTGCCCCATGATGACCTAGACGGGTGGGGCGGGGCGGGAGGGAGGCACAAGAGGGAGGGGATATATGTATACAGACAACTGATTCACTTTGTTCTACGGCAGAAACTAACACAACATTGTAATTATACTCCAGTTTTAAAAAGTGAACAGGGTTCAGTTGAACAGGCCCAGTAGGTATTACAATGTGAGGTTTAATTTATTTACTTCATTTAAGATATTCCCGAGGGAAAGATGGTCCGGGGCATCGTTAGAGGGGAGGGGTTCCTGGAAAAGTAGCAAATCCTGAAGCGATCCATGGCCTGTACAGGAGCCTCCTGAGGATGGGGAGAGGGTCCTATGTCCCAGGGCCCAGCAGGAAGCAGGAGCACCAGGCAAGGCAGAGAGGATGACAGGCGAGCAACTAGATTAGCCTCTATGAATGGAATCGCTCTAAGTAATTCTCTTAAATGCACCCAATCTCTTAATACAATAGTGACAGACTTCTAGTTATTGGCACTTACAACTTTGGCCCAGCCATTTTTAATACTCTGATAGCAAATACATTTATCTGTTTATAGAACTTCAGTTTCATTTGGGATGAAAGGAGTTGGCAACGCTGACCGCTGACCTCTGTTTGGTATCCTTTAGAATAAGGGGGAGGTGTGGAACTCAGAAGAGAGAAAGAACAGAGATGAATGGGTCAAAGGCTCCATAAGGGCCATGGGTCAGGGAGCAACAGGCTGCCCCATGAATCTGCTTAGGCAGTTTTCAATAGGGCCAAAATGAATGAAAATAACTCTATGAAGGCCTTTAAGGAGGAAGACATATGGCAGGGAGTGCCGACACTATTTGCAGTATGGTTACTTTTATCACATGTAATCATGCAGGTAACTGACAATCCTGGGGCTGGATTAAATCAATACATACTCTGGGGGATGTCCTCCGCTCTGTAGATCTTCAGCAGGAAGGTCACCCACCGCAGGGCAATGCCAGCAGGGAGTAACAAGTTACTTTCCACGTCATCACTGTCATTATCACGATCTTGTTTCTCAGGCTATTGGGGACACACAGTGGCAAATTATACACATAGGAAAGCAGCACTTCAAAAGGCCAAATTTGTGCTTGTTAAAATAAAGCCAATCATAACTGTTTTCATTAGGATTTCCTGTGTTTTGAGCTTAAGAGTTTAGCACAAATTCAACCTCAAAACTGCCCTACAAAATCAATGCTCATGTTTCTTTGACCAATACACTACAAGAAAATAATGCATCCTTTTTAATCTTCTAAGCACTAAATAGACAGACAGTTACTGAAGCTCTTTTACTTTCTTTCTGGCCACTGGCTTGCTGCCCAATTTTCTAGAATAACAGCTGTCCTCCTAGGTAGCAATGCCTGATTCTGCAACGGAGCCGGGTTCTGTAGATGCAGTGATGGGGAGAACTCTTAAATAAAACACACATATTCCTACTGAATGAAAGACCTGCTCGCAGACCCAAGGAAGGAGCTAAGTGAGCTGGAATAAGAATTCTGTTGTGAAGAAAATAACAAATTCCAGAAAGTTGGAGGAACTGGAGAATTGGGGTTGTTGACTGGAAGCTCTGCTCCATTTCACAATGACTGGTGCCCACTTGCTTAACTCTGGGTCCTCTTAAACATAGAGGACCGAGAATTTGGAGCTTACGGGAGGCTCGTCTCCGGTTCCCAGGACAAACATGCTGACTTTCATGTAGCCTTTAGCACCCGAGCTGGCATCTTCAGGGTCATTGAGGAGAAGCCATTTCCTCATGACAGCGTGACCTAAAATAAAGGATGTGTAAAAGGACAGGAATACTCTAAAGAGAAGCTGAAAGGTCCGTGATTCCATCTGCAGTAAGATAACCAAGTGTTTCCTCCAGTGTGTCTCCAGGATGGGCCATACTCCCCAGATGAGGCTCCATTCTAATGCTGTCTCCTTCATACTGACTCTCCACCCACATCCTGCCCTGGGGTGACTGAACAAGACTCTCTAAGCTCTAGTCACTGATTCTATAATTTGATTTTGATAAGGTTAAAGTAGCCTCACAGAACAGAGAAATTATCTATTTGTTTCTATTGGGATGATTGCCCACTAGATTATAAAAAAAAAGACACCCATACTAAACTGCTATCATAATTCCCACTGGGAATAGCCTTTCCTTTTCTCAGTCAAGAAAAACATCATTGTTTATTCTTTGATCCCTCAAATTTTCTTGATTCCCAGAGTCTTCAAGTTCATGGGAAAACGTTACTTACCAGGTTCATCATAAACAAATCCAACATCGATCTGGGAAAAAATAATTTTAAATAGTTCAAACAAATTTTACAATCAGCTCAGTCACTGCTAGAATCTATCATTATTATTACACTTAAAAAAATAAGGCTTTTGACTAGATAACTTGCTTTAAGACCCGCCGTTTCCATCTTACTGTCTCTGTATATCCGATGCCTCCTCTGAGGTGTGACACACAGAAGGCTCGCAATCCATCATTTTGAATGAATGAGCTAGTCTCACAGCTGGAGGAGACACAGTGACCTGTGTGGTCTGGTTTGCGTGGGACTTTTCCAGTAGCACAGAAGTCTCACATTCTGAGGAAACCCTCAGAGCCAAGCAAACCTGGGCCACGGTCACCTTATGGGAAGACTTACTGAGTATTCCTCCACCTTTTCCTCCAATTAATTCTAATACTAATATTAACAGACCCTTTGAGTGGGCACTCCAATGCGCCAAGAGCTAGGTGCTTTATATATTGTATCTCACCTCATTTTCACAATAATCCCATTTTACAGATGAAGAAACTAAGCACCAGAGAGGTTTACAAGTGGCTAGTTAATGCCAGACAGAGTATGAACTGACCCAAATCATCTTCTAAGACTTGTTTCAAGAAGCAGCCCATTCCATGCGGAATCGCTAAGAAGGTACAAGAAGTCTTTATCAGTAAGTCCAGTGTGAACTGCTCGGAAAAGCCCCTTGATTCTCTTCCCCTGTTTGGCTTGCCTGTCATACACCAGATTTACAATAACTGACTTAGTAGATAGAACTCTGGGCTACTGGCAAGTGGAGCGGGGAAATGGGCTTCTTGCCACAGGCAAGTACTCTTCCCTCTGTAGCCGTGCACTGGGCTCCCAGCCACAACAGGAACTCTGTCAAGGGCCCTGGTATGGCAGCTCCCAGGCATCTTGCTCTAGGACTAAGTGCAGGACTAAGGGCTAAGTGCTGTACTTTGGAAGTTGACTAGACTCCAGCCAGAGGACACTCAACTGGCTTCTTGACCCCACAGCATTTGTGTCCAGCTTTCAGCAATGATCATATCATCAATGCCTTCCATATAACCTTCTGATGTCACCAAGATGGGTACCCTGAGTCCTGGCCAGGAACAGATTCCTCATCATGAAAGTGCCCATTTTGGACCTAAGTTGAATGAAACAGACAGTGGACACCCACCTTAAACTCCCCCATCAGAGAATCTGCCCGCAGAGAATGGGAATTGTAAACCTGGAAGAAAGGAGAGTGGTGAGAATATTACCGGCTTCACCTGGCAGCTCGTGAGCACTACCCTCCTTCTCCCTGGCCTCCTTACCCGAATGCTGATGATCTCATCCATCAGTTCAGAAGGAGTCAGGTGGACATTGTAGAAAAATAACTGTCGAAACAAAAAGGGAAAATGTTTGAATGTCAACAGGGATGGATTAAGGTTTAGTGGGATCTGACACTAAAATTTGAGGGGCCTTCCTAAAAAATATACAAGACACAACCTCAAATTAGGTGTGACTGCGTGAACCTACTGCAGGATCTTGGAAAAGGCTTTGAAGCTTAAGCATCATGAGCTTCAAGGTAAACTCTGTATATCAGAAAAAGGGTTAAGTAACAATTGTGCATAGCGTTTCTTTAACTAAATAGAATTGGTCGTTTGGCACCAGATATCTAGTAGGTAGGGCTTCCCAGGTGGTGCTAGTGGTGAAGAACCTGCCTGCCAGTGCAGGAGACATAAGAGATGTGGTCATGATCCCTGGGTTGGGAAGATCCCCTGGAGGAGGGCATAGCAACCCACTCCAGTATTCCTGCCTGGAGAATCCCATGGACAGCGGAGCCTGGAGGGCTATAGGACATAGGGTCACACTGAATTGGAAACGACTGAAGTGATTTAGCCTCTAGTAGCTAACTGAAGATCAAGGTTATTTCATGTGCTTAGGGCTTGCATGATCTGGAAAGGTGAGGTTAATTTTCTTCCATTTTTAATGCTATTATCTGTAATCAGTGACTAATGTTGCTCTTTCTAACAAAATACTTGTAAAGCCAACTCTACTCATTGGATACTGTTAGTGCCTTAGTAGAGTCAGTATGGACCACATTTTAACTCATTGTAACAGCTAAGTTTAAGAAGGTTGACTCTTAGAAGATGAAAATTGGGTATGTAGAGGTTTTACCATAAAGACTTTAATCCTAAGAGAGAAAGACAGAGCATTTATTGGGTATGTAGAGGTTTTACCATAAAGACTAATCCTAAGAGAGAAAGACAGAGCATTTATTTAAACTGAGACTTTTTTCTCCTACATTTTCCTTAGAAATATTTAAAATTTATTTTAAATAAAAATGAAAAGAAAAAATGAAAATCATTGCTATAATTTTGGGACACTGGCTTTTGGCTTTATCACTCTTTTTTGAACTGAACTATCTGGAAGAAGGTTCTAGATAATGCAATACTTCACTCCTTAAAAGTACATTTGCGTATGGCTGAGTCCCTTTGCTGTTCACCTGAAACTATCACAACATTATTAATTGGCTATACCCCAATATAAAATAAAAAGTTCAAAAGAAAAAATTTAAATAAATAAATAAAAGCAATCACAAGTGGCAGGGGAGGGGATTATTTCCAAAAAGTTAAAAACAATAAAAGATTATTTTCAAAAAGTAAAAAAATTGGCACTCATCTCTGAAGAGCAAGAACATCTTTTTATATAATGGACCAAGGAGATCAAACCAGTCAATCTTAAAGAAAATCAACCCTGAATATTCATTGGAAGGATAAGGCTGAAACTGAAGCTCCGATACTTTGGCCACCCGATGTAAAGAGCTGACTCACTGGAAATGACCCTGATGCTGGGAAAGACTGAAGGCAAAAGGAGAAGGGGACCACAGAGGATGAGGACAGAGGATGAGATGGTTAGATAGCATCTCTGATTCAACAGACATGAATTTGAGCAAACTCCAAGAGACAGGAAAGGGCAGGCGTGCTGCAGTCCATGGGGTCACAGAGAGTCACGCAAAACTTAGTGACGGAACAGCAACATTATTATCACACCCCAAAAATTTAACATGTAGCACAGTCAGTTTTCAAATCCTTACACTTGTTCTGAAAAAGGTCTTTTTAGCTTTTTTTTAAAATCTAGGATTCATTCGAGGATCTTACATTGTATGTGGTTGTTGTATCTCCCAAGTTTCCTTTTATCTAGAACGGCACTCCTCGCTTATATTTGTTATTTATTTCTATCAAGAACAGTTGCTTTGCAGAATATCTTACAATCTGGATTTTTGTGTTTCCTCATTGTTAGATTCAAGTTGACCAATGGACAAGAAATAACACAAGTGATGCTGATTACTTCCATTATATCACATCAGGACACACATGTCCATTTGTCCATTGGTGATACCAAGTTGAATCCCTTGGTTAAAAACGTGTGTGTAAACTAGACATTTTTTCATAAAATCTTTTAATTGATTTATGAATTGGTCTGTTTAGAAAGTTATTTGATTCTTCCCTTTAGCTGAGAAATCTAATTTCAAAAGTATTCATTAAAATGGTATGTTCTGAGGTGGACTTCCTATAGATGTAGTGGAGTAAATGTCCCGAATTATAAATGTAGGGTAAGGGAGTTAGAGAAGGCGAGGTTCGGAAAAAGAAAGAGACCAGCACTTTACAGGAATAGGTCACCTTTAATGAGGAGAGAAGGACCAGCAGTCAGATTAGTGAGCTGCTGCACTAACCCAAGAAAAGAGTAAGTATATTTAGGCATATACGTGGAAATGTACTCTCTTAAGGGGGCCTGTTCTTCTCCAAGGTTGTTTGGAGTGGTTATCTCTTAAACACCTGGGGCAAGGAATTCTGGAGATAGGCCAGAGGCTGGACTGGCTGGGATCTGGGCATAATCAACCTTAAGGGCCATTTTTTCTGTGGGTGAGTTCTTTGTTTTCTTAGAATGGTGGGGAGGACTGGAAGGGGAGTTTTAACTTCCGGCTATTTTGAGACGTGTAACTTTACTTCAGTAAACACTTGGATGGGTCCTAAGCTCTAGGCATCAAGTGTCCCATATTTTGTCCTTCCTGCAATCCTGTCTAGTCCCCCAGCATGACTTTCACCCAGCCTTCCCTGAAGTCCACTTCCAGCGCCCCATCTCTAAATGCACCCGCCTCTCATGTTAGCTTCGACACTACCTGCCTGCTGGTGTCTGTGAGTCATCTAAGGAGAAGCCTGAAGTGAGAAGTAAATGGAGCCTCTGAAAAGCTGGGGGCCAAGCTGAACACAGGAGAAGCAGGAGCACCACACAGAAAAAAACTGTTCCTTTTGTGAACAGAGAAAAAAAGAACCAGCTCTAGGGCTGGGATTACAAACTGCTGGGAACTAAGAGGAACTGTGAGAGGAAGTGTGGTAGGAAATGCCTGGCCTCAGAGATCACAGCATGAGGCCCCAGGAATCTCAGAATCATGGCTCCTCGGCAGAGTAAGGCTGGCATGTGAAAAATTCCCCATATTTATCATTTCTCTTCACAGTCCTAAATGTGGAATTTCGTGGCACTGAAGACAACTGTCAAGGTATTCAGCATTTTTGGAGAGTGTTGCAGAAGAGGTCATCAGAACAGGCTATAATCTCATTATGGAGGAAAAAACCCTTTCTGCTCATAATTGCTTCTTCTAACCTGTGTTGTTTTTATAGTCAAGTAGGTTCTGACACCTTTAAAAAGTTGAGTTACTTAAGTCACATGGAGTCACCTCTCAGAGACATTCGCTAATTAAAAAGCACAAAGGCAGGTCTTAAGTGTTCTGTGTGGTCCATGGTAAGAGGTGCAAAGACCCATTTGGAAGGGCTCCCTCTAGAAGTTATTGTAAAACCATCAGAAAGACACTGGGCTTCTCTGAGAACCAATAATGAAGCAGGCCATGTGACTCCAAGACCCCAGGGGTCCTTAGCACAGAATGTTTAAGGCTGGAACTTTGTCCTCTGTGTACAGTTCAGTCTGCATAGGTGTTCCTCTCCCACTTGGGACTGTAGAGAAGTGGGTGGAAGCTGAGAAGGTACACATAAATAAAACAGACACACAAGGACATGCATTTGCCCATTTACCTCATCAAAAAATGGATTGTTCCCTCGTTTGATTCTCGTTCGGTGTGTCTGGCCACAGACGTGGACTTTGACCACAGGCTTGATGTTGTTGCCACTTAACTGCCGGCCCTCGATCACTCGGACCCGGATCTGCAAGTACAGAAGGGGAGTCGTCACTGAACCTTTCCCAGCATGACGTGCAAGAGAATCCACAGGTGTCACCTTGGCTCGTTCACCCGTAAGGACCACTGAAACCAGGCCAGCGCAGCTTTGCAATGTACTGGTGCTCCAGGACTGGGAGCGTCCACCTGCGCCCAATCTCGTGATGGGAACTGGGGTCAGGCTGCCAAAACCAAGAGCAGTCATGGGCTTGCAGTAGTCTAGAACTGGCCTGGGAAAGTGAAGAGCAGGGTGGAGGCTGCTGCCCAGAGTCAGCCTCCTTCTTGGTCTTCCTGAGCCCTGGGAAGGTACTAAGGTACTAACACCCTCCACGGCTATCTCCCAAGGAAGCAGCCAGAGCTGTGAGAAAACACAGTACCTGTGCTCCCACTCCTCGATTAGCTCTTGGGCTTCCCTGGTGGCTCAGATGGGAAAGAGTCTGCCTGCAGTGTGGGAGATCCAGGTTTGATCCCTGGGTTGGAAAGATCCCCTGGAGAAGGGATGACAACCCACTCCAGTATTCTTGCCTGGAGAATCCCATGAACAGAGGAGCCTGGTGGGCTATAGTCCATGGGGTCACAAAAAGTCAGACATGACTAACTCTCTCACTTCCTACTACCAAAGGGAATTTTATTTCTCTGAAGAGCCTCATCTGGATTGACAACATTTACTGCTGCTTGCAGAAGAAAGATGGGGAGCTCTCCTCAATGAGTTTATCCCCTTGTATCCCTTTTTACTGGTTAAGCCACTGCCCATATGCATAAGCTCTTCTAACACCACCACAGTTGCCAGAAGCTGGACAACACAGTGTTGGTACAACAGGGATGTGGGGCCCTGGGGCTGTTCCTACCTGGAAGTCCTGTGGCTTGTGAGACAGCATGCGTCGGCTGCTCTTTGCTTTTGTGAGCCTCCGGGCAAGGTGAGCTTCTGACACGGGCCCTCCTGGCCCCCTGGGCCCTGGGCCCCTGACCGTATTGTCCAACCTGTCCTCATCACCTCCATCTTCCTCCTCGTCTCCTAAAATACCAAAAAAGGATGCATTCAGAGACAGTCCTCATCCTGTATGAGTCTCAGCATTCCAGAGAGTTTTCCATGCTGCTGAGGCAGCAGGTGAGGGAGACGCTTCTTGGTGACAGTGACTTGGGACAAGCTGTGACTCAGATATAGATTCTTTAGGCAAATGTGTTCACGTGCAACATGACATTCATTCAGGCTGTCTTCAAGGTGACTAGGAGAATGCCAGAGGCCACGGGGAGCATGAGGAGAGGAGATGGTACGAATGGACCCAGCCAGACCATCACTCAGCTCTGATCTGGTAACCAACTTGAGGTCAGGGGTCTGCCTGTGGTTAGGACAGTGATATGTGGAAATGCCGGGGAAATTGGAGACTTGCTGGGGAGACTTCCACTCCACCCTTCCCACTGCAGGCATCTTCTCTAGAACTTTCCTCAGGAGGTCTTGCACTGTCTCCTTTCTGCCTGAGTTTCCTGATCTTGAATGCCCTCTCCACCCTCATGGTAGATGAGAAACTGGCTCCAGTTTCCTGCCAAGCAGACCGAGGTGGTCACCATACTCTCGCTCCACCCTCCCACCTGTCCCCTAGCTTCCCTTCACACTCAGTGGGGAAAACACGGTTTGAGTGAACCCCCTCCCATCTCTGAGACCCCACTTTCTTTTGATTCTTTGAGGACCCTCTAAATGGTCCCCCTTTCAAGTACCTCCAGTGGCTCCTTCCCCATAGGGACCTTCCCTCTGCCTTCAAATATGCACGGATCTTTCTCTCCCATAAACAACAAACACCAACTCTGTCTTCCATGTTTCCTCCTTTTATTACTCACAAACTTTTAAAACTCAGCAACAAACCTCAGGTATTTTTTTCTTAATACACAGAAAGTTTAAACTCCTGGTAACTTATCCAATATGAGACTAGAAGACCAACTAACTACCTTGTCTAAAAAATACCAGCATTTGTACTCCCTACCTCTGGATCCTGAACCTCCTCCTTTACTGATGGTAGGAGACAATTTCCATATGGGGTCATCTGACAGTCACTCACATCATAGTATGAATTAGTTCCATCCACCTGCCCTGTAGCACGACTCTTAAAGCTTGGACCTTGGAGTCACGCTGTCTGCGTGGGAATTCCAGGTTTGAGCTACGTGACTCTTGAGTAGGCTCTTAATCTGTTTCAGTTTCCTCGTTCGAAAAAAGGGGGAACTAATGGTATTACCACAAGGTTATTGTAAAGATAAAATTAATCTATATGCAAGGCCTTTAATACAGTGCCCGGCACAAAACAGCACCCAACAAATTAACCTTTTTCTTTCTTTTTTTTTTTAAACTTTTATTGAGAAGTCAGTTTTATCGGAGCACTTCCCAAAGAGCAGTAATTGGGTAGGAAGGGGGGCAGTCAGTGAGCACGGGCACAGAGTGAGAAACGGACACCCACGAGGAAGTAAAGGGTCTCCCCAGGGTTTAGCGCAGGAGCAGCATTCCTCCTCACCACCCCTCCATTCATGCTCGTCCCATCCGAGTCTGGCTCCTATTCCACAAAGACCAGCCACGACCTCTCCTCGCTAAGCTCAGGACCCTTTCCCAAATGCTCATGCTTTACCTTCCATCGCATTGGACACCGGGGATCACACAGACTTCTGTGAATTGAGAAGCTCTCCTCCTGGCACTTTTCCGGGTCTTCCGAGCCACACACCCCCCCACCCCCACCCCGCCCCGTCTCCAATTCATCAAGCGTGCCTTCTCACTCTGTTCCTCTGCTCTCTGCTTCTTTGACCCCCATTCTCTGGAGCCACACCTCAGTCTTCCAAGAAGTCACAAACTCACAGAATTTTGACAAGAACGGACCTTAAAGACCTTCAATCCAGGGACTTCCCTGGTGGTTCAGGAGTTAAGAATCTACCTGCCAATGCAGGGGACATGGGTTCAATCCCTGGTTCAGGAAGATTCCACATCCCATGGGGCAACTAAGACCATATGCTGCAACTACTCAGCCTGTGCCCTAAAGCCCGCACTCTGCAACAAGGGAAGTCACCGCAGTGAGAAGCCCACGCACCACAACTTGAGTGGCCCCTGCTTGCTGCTGAAGGAGGAACAGAACCAGGCTCTGTCCTGAAAGCAGGACTCCGTATTGGGCTGACTGTGGACTTTGAGCTATATGCTGGTATCTATGGAAATGACAAACCAACTGGAAAACCAGGCCCCTGGGAGGAAGAGCCCCAGGGCTGTACTTAGACTCTCCATCCCTAAAAGAATACCCTAATTATCTGTGTAACCAAATAGAATCATACATTCTATTATGCTTATTGGGGTATGACCACAGGCCTATTGATAACTGTCCACTGTTAACTACCTGGGCTTAAGGCATATGAATCATGGGTTAACTTTGGTTGTATCTTTCTTTTCCTTTGCTGAGACTAGTTTCAGGGAATCTGGGGAGGTGGGTTTGGGCACATATACTTAGGGTATATAAGGTTTTCACAAAAACTGGTCCGGGTCCTTGGCTAAGAGGAGACTCTGCCTTGGGCCTGCCGGTGTAATGAACTGCACTCCACTATCTGCATTGTCCTTCTGAGTGAGTTTGTTTCCTAGAACACGTGGCTACAACACTGCAACTAGAGAAAGCTCACACAGCAACAAAGACCCAGTGCAGTCAAAACTAACTATGTAAAAGAAACTAGAAAAATCAAGAGTATAAAGATTTTTTTAAAAAACTTTTTTTTCCAAAAAAAAGATCTTCAATCCAACCTGCCCCTCACCCTGTTTTATAGGTAGAAAAACTGAGGTCCAGAAAGCAGAGACAACTTGTTACATTATTAAAAACTTAGCTAAAACCAAGACCACATCCTCGTTCTCCCTCACTGTTTTATGAATGGATCTAGTAAAGGCAATGCTTTCTTCCTGGGTCCTCAACATCTTTGTCAGGACACCAGGAAACCCCAGAGAGCCACAGGTGAAGAATGGCTACCTCTGCCTTCTACACAATAACCTGAGCCTCTTCTTCCCTATTCTTTTTTTTTTCCTAAAAAACATTTTATTTCTATAATTGCTAATTTTACTTACAATTTTTGGCAACATTAAAACAGTAAATTTTATCTGAAAGAACAAGCAAAACAGACAAGGAAACTCAAAGGGCAATAACAAAATAGTAATCTTAACAGATAATCAACATACTTGTAAACAAAACAAAGTGACATTGCCTTAAAAAATACTGGAGGTTATCAACAGAAAAACAGAACTCCTGAAAGAACTATCTTTCACTTGCAGGTACAGAAACTGGCTCTAGGTAACTCAGTTCTAAGAGAGAAGCAAAACCCTTGATGATTATCTCTTCCCAGCTTTTTGAAACACTGGCCTTGGTTTTTCCTCAAGCAAATTCCATTTCCTCCCAATCCAAAGAGTTTGCAACTGCAGTTCTCCTTCCTGGAATGCTCTTCCTCTAGGCCTGCAGGGCTTGCTACTTGCTTAATTGTTTGACATTTCCTTTGAGCTATCCAGTTTCAGCACTGTTGATTCACACAATGAAATCTCCAACCTCTTTTTTTCCTCCTTCTCCTTAATGGTGCTTTAAGTTTCCCCACTGTTCATCCCTCTCCAGTCTAGATCTCCTAGGTTTGGGACTTCCCTGGCAGTCCAGTGGTTAAGACTCTGAGCTCCCAATGCAGGGTGCATGGGTTAGATCCCTGGCCAGGGAACTAAGATCTCGAAGTTTGCATAGCACTGCTGCTGCTAAGTCACTTCAGTCGTGTCCGACTCTGTGCGACCCCATAGACGGCAGCCCACCAGCGGCCCCCCCACCCTAGTCCCTGGGATTCTCCAGGCAAGAATATTGGAGTGGGTTGCCATTTCCTTCTCCAGTGCAGGAAAGTGAAAAGTGAATGTGAATTCTCTCAGTCGTGTCCAATTCTTTGAAACCCCATGGACTAGCCTACCAGGCTCCTCTGTCCATAGGATTTCCCAGGCAAGAGGACTGGAGTGGGTTGTCATTGTCTTCTCCATTGCATAGCACAGCCAAAAGAAATAAACAATAAAGTAAATTTCCTAGATTTTCTTCTTCCCTGTTCTTAAAGAAGCATCAAAAGAAGGGTTCGTCTGCTGCCTGGATCCAAGTTCTCAGGATGCCCTTCATATTGTTCTCCACCAGGGGGGCTCCTTGCCTCCCTCAAGTTCCAGATGAAATAGTCTTGGTTTGTCCCACCCATCCCCACCAGATGGAGAGAATCCCCCTTTTCCTGTTAGCACACATAGTTCTATCCTGTCCTCACCATGTGATCTTGCATCTGTTGGACTGTGGGCCTCCTACTACCATCCACTATTCAGAAGCAGGAGGCTTGCCCTTCTCTTCTTTGTACCTGCCCCGTGCTGGACACACTCCCTCCTTGTCCGCAGCAGGGGCTTGATGAATATGGAATGTGGACATCCCGACCCTTACTCCAGCTTTCTGCTATCGTTCTCCAGCAGTTTGGCAAACTTCCCACTCGGAGCTCAGGCGAGAGCACCCTGTGTCTAGGAGTTGCCCCTCTCAAACCTGGCTCCAGCCTTAGGGAAGCCCGGAGGGTCAGGCTCCCCTTATGCAAACCTGTTTCAGACTGGGCAAAGGCTGGGCCACATGGCTTTAAGTTTCCTCCATTTAAGATAAGGGCTTCCCCCATGGCTTGGCGGTAAAGAATCCACGTGCCAATGCAGAAGACTTGGGAAATGTGGGTTTAACCCCTGGGTTGTGAAGAGCCCCTGGAGGAGGAAATGGCAACCTACTCCACGATTCTTGCTGGGAAAAATCCCATGGACAGAGGGGCCTGGTGGGCTCTAGTCCATGGGGTCCCAAAGAGTCAGACAGGACTGTGCACGCACACATCAACTAAGATGAATGTCCTTGGGCCATCCTGGGCCCCAAAAGGATTTCCTCCCTGCTGTGGACTGTTCCATTTGGGGTTGGTGGTTATTTATGGCAGTTGTTGCTGTTGTTCAGTCGCTCAGTCGTGTCCAACTCTTTGGGACCCCATGGACTGCAGCCAGGTTTCCCTGTCCTTCACTGTCTCCCAGAATTTGCTCAAACTCATGTCCACTGAGTTGATGATGCCATCCAACCTTCTTCTCCTGCCCCCAATCTTTCCCAGCATCAGAGTCTTTTCCAATGAGTTGGCTCTTCTCATCAGGTGGCCAAAGTATTGGAGCTTTAGCTTCAGTCCTTTCAATGAATAGTCAGGGTTGATTTCTTTTAGGATTGACTGGTTTGATCTTGCAGTCCAAGGGATGCTCAAGACTCTTCCCCAGCACTACAGTTTGAAAGCATCAATTCTTCAGCGCTCAGCCTTCTTTATGGTCCAACTCTTACATCTGCACATGACTACTGGAAAAACCATAGTTTTGACTATATGAACTTTTGTAGGCAAAGTGATGTCTCTGCTTTTTAATATGCTGTCTAGGTTTGCCGTAGCTTTTCTTCCAAAGACCAAACGTCTTAATATCATGGCTGTGGTCACTGTCCTCAGTGATTTTGGAGCCCAAGAAAATAGTCTGTCACTGTTTCCATTGTTTATGGCAGAAGAAACGGTAAATCATAGCCCTTTGCAGTGCTGGGCTCTGAACAAGTCCTAATCACTAAACTCTTGATGGATGCTCCAGAAAGAGACTATAGGAGACAAAGAGCCAATTGATTCTGGAAACACTTTCTGCTAGTCAGACTTTAGGTTGAAAGGAAGGATCAGAGGGAAATTGTACCAAGTGATCCCTACCACCTGCATCTCCGAGTAGCAGGAGAAGGTTTATTCAGGCAGGAAATTGCCCCTTTATGTCGGGGGGAAACTGCACAAGATTAAACAATGCTGACACCCTAAGTGTTCCATAAAGAAGGACCAGGGCCCTTAGGGCACTGCCAAACTTCACACAGCACAAGCTGTCTCATTACCCAGCCTGAGCCGCTGTGCTGGCGTGCCCTGTACCGAGACCCAGGCGTACGCTGAGAAAAGGCTAAGAGAGTCTATAAAGCATGAGTGTTTCATAACCACAGGGAGCAGCAGTAAGTTAGGAACTGCTGACTGAATAGGAAGTTGCTGGTGGTAATTGATTCCTAGGGGTGTTGTAACCAAGTAGCACACACTGAGTAGCTTAAAACAACTGAAATTTATTCTGAGCGACCCAAATCCCCAGATTCTAAAACCAAGGTGTTGGCAGGGCCATGCTCCCTCAGAAGCCTCTAGAGAAAAACCCTGCCCTGCCTCTTACTAGTTGGTGGCTCCTGGCCCGTTCCTGGGCTCACGGCTGCAGCACTCTAATCTCTGCCTCCTCCCCCATGTGTCCAGGGGTCCTCACCTTTTCTCACAGGACACCAGTCACTGACTTTAGGGTCCAGTCTATTTAAGGATGACTTCATTTTAACAGATTACATTCTGGAAAGACCCTGTTCCCAAACAGTTCACATTCTGAGGTTCTGTGTAGACTGCAACTGGGGAGCAGGGGACACTGTTCGACCCACTACACTGGCCATCTTTCAGATCTTTCCAGTTTGCTCCTTCTGGCACTCCAGTCCATAGGCTGCAGCCACACAGGCTGCCACAAGCTATGGACCACATCATGTCCCCTGCTCCCACTTCCTTCATGTCCTTGCTTTTCTCCCAACCCCTTAGGTTACGGGATCTAACACGGCAACCACGCCTCTAGGTGCCCCTCAATCCCTCCCTTGATCGTATTCACCTGGTTCATTTGACTCTCCACTGACTACACTCATTCACAAAGATAACTGAACTTGGACACACACCTTACTGTCTAGCGTCACTTTAATTTCATAATCTCAAGCCTTCAGCGGACTCAAAGGATCAACCAGGTATTGTATCACGTTTCCAAGGCATCTACCTCCAAGTTGTCCTAAATCTTGGTTTGAGATGGCCATTGATTGGCCAAGAAAGTCAAACCCCTCTGCCCTTTCAAACTCCCACCTACTTTTACCTTGAAAGTGTCCAATGCTCTGTCCTCCTCACCATCAACTAATGACCTTACTTCTTATTTCACAGAGAAAACAGGCAATCAGGGTGACCAGGACCATCCTGACCAGCAAGCACCTTTATCCAAACACTTCCCATGCCTCTCATCTTTTCCACCTATGCACTTATTGGGTCACCATCCCAGCTAATCTTCTTTCATTCCGTAATGGAGACTCCTTTCTATATGAATTTTTTTGGGTCAATATTTACTATTTCCTGTTTCTAAACACAGCAACCTTGTTTTCCAGAGTCCTAGAATGTCAATCTCTGCCTGTGATATTAACTATGCTTCTCATGACAAGGTCTTGTTAAATGGTGGTACTGGTTAAGGCAGAATTACCCTGAGCAAAAGATCACTGCAAAATCAGGACCAAGAGCTGATATGATACAATCAGTGAAAGTTAAAAAGTATGAAGCAGAACAGGAGAGACTAAATTTCTAAGCATGAAAATATTTTGAAGATGACATGCTGATTTATCTGGAATGTTGAATAATAACTTTGCTGGGTATCTAACATGCTAGAATAAATGTCTGCATTCAAGCATGAGCAATTCATTTCTCTCCACTCTGGTTTTTGGGGTAAATCACACTATACAGGCCCTGAGAATCTTATGGAATAGTTCCAATACATTGACCAAAGCAAAGGTACCATAGAAAGGTCTGTAACTGAACAGCGATACAAACATGGGCTTGCAGGGCAAGTCTGGCAGCATCTGCCTTTGATCGATGGATGCTGTGTGCCCATCTAGGAAATGCTGCCCAAGAGCTCTGAGTCCGGACAAGAAAGCATTAACCAGATTAAAATGCTCAACTCTAGAGCTTCTCAACATGAGCTCCAAAACTGGCCTTCAGGGGCCTCCCTGGTGATCCAGTGGCTAAGACTCCATACTCCTAATGCAGGGGGCCTGGATTCAATCCCAGGTCAGGGAATTAGATCCCACACGCTGCAACTAAGAGTTCATAGGCCGCAACTAAAGATCCTGCAAGCCACAAGGAAGACTGAAGATCCAGAGGGACACGACTAAGACACGGTGCAGCCAAATACATTACTGAAATGAATAATATTTAAAAAGCAAAAACAACATCAGCCTTCATCAGGATCTCCTGGAAGTTCCTGTTAACCATACAGACTCGGGGGATTGCACTTCAGATCAACTAAATTAGAGTCTCGGAAGCTAGGTGCTAGAAATCTATACATTTAAAGATTTCCCCTGATGATTTTACTGTATCTAAAATTTAAGAACCATCTGTTTAGTATGATCAGTTTGACTTTCCTAAATATCCTCAGTGGGAGAAATAGTCTAATACAATCAATTTGCTGGACAAAGCCAATTAGAGACCCAATCATGGAAAGAGTGCCTACAGTCGATGTTCTAACACATTGGTCGTGTTTCAGGGCAGCTCTGAACAACAGTCCCTTGTCCAGAAAGTTTTCCATGGATCCTCCAGGTCTATTCATCCTCAGTCTGGGGGCTTCCCTGGTGGCTCAGTGGTAAAGAATCCGCCGGCCAATGTGAAGTGGTAAAGAATTCACCTCCCCGGTCCAGGAAGTTCCCACATGCCATGGAGCAACTAAGACCCTGTACCACACCTATTAAGCTTGAGCTCTACAGGGTCTGGGAGTTGCAACCACTGAGCCCACTTGCCCTAGAGCCTGTCCTCCACAGCAAGAGAAGCCACTGGAATGAGAAGCCTGCACACCACAACTAGAAAGTAGCCCCCACTTGCCACAACTAGAGAAAAACCCAAGCAGCAACAAAGACCCAGCACAGCCGAAACAATTTTTTTAATTTAAAAAAATTAAAATAAATATTTAAAATAAATATTCTATTAAAAAAAAAAAGATCCTCAGTCTGGGACTCCTAGACCTCAGGAACATGCTTCCCTTTTATTACTCTCTGAATGTATCAGTCACTTTGGCCTATACTCTGGTGTTCACCAAAATGCCCTTCTTGAACAAAAATTTAAACCGTATCTATTACTCATTCACCATTCACTCATTTATTCATTCATTCAATCAACTGAGCATTTATTGAACAATTATGGTTTTCCAAGTGCTGTACTAAGTAATAAAGATACACAGTTGAAATATAGCCGAAAAAGTATTTTCTCTAAGAAATTGTTTCCCATGTAATAATTAGCTTAGTTTTCCTTTGAGGAATTTATTATATTTAGCTCTGATCTACAATTATATCTTACCTTTGTACTGAAACAGAAGCTCCTTGGTGGCAAATAATATCTTTCTCTCTTCTGTATGCTCCACAGACAGGTATCAGTAAATGTTTTCTGAACTGGACTAAATTTAATTTCAAGCAAAATGACTTTGGCATCTGTGGAATGAAATGAATTTGAAGCAGCCAAGTCTAGCTACTTTTTTTTTTTTGGCATTGCTAGCACTGAAGGATGTACACTTTTAACAGACTGTTCTTCAAAAATGGATGTGAGATTTTAAAAATAGTTTAAAAATAGTTTCTGGCCATGGGAATGTAGGCTCCCGTCAAACCAAATGACATCTGGCAAACCAAGTCAGCAAAATAACCAATTTTCAGAAGGTCAAGCCTGTGGTCTGAGTCAGCCCACCCCTCTGTCAGAGGAACAGTCTCGAGAGGCACGCAAAGAAAAGTGGACTTTTTGACACCACACATGTTCAGCTAAGCCACCAAGGCCCCCAGCCTTTGTCATTTTGACACTAGGAGCTCAAGAAAGCCTTCCTTAAAAATGAACCTCTTAGAGAATTCCCTGATTGTCCAGTGGCTAAGATTCTGCGCTCCCAATGCGGGGACCCAGGATTCCATCCCTGATTGGGGAACTAAACCCCACATGTGCACCTAAGAGTTCGCTTGCCACAACTAATGATCCCACATGCAGCAACTCATCAAAGATCCCACATGTCACAACTGAGACCCAGTGTAGCCAAATCAATTAAAAAAAAAAAATACAACACCAAAGATGTGATCCATGAAAGTAATCATTGATAAGCTGGGCTTCATTAAAATTAAAAACTTCTGTTCTGTGAAATAAAATATCCAGATAATTTCTAGAAGACAAGCCAAGATGGTGAGGAAACATTTGCAAAAGACACACGTGATAAAGGACTGTTACCCAAAATATACAAAAAACTCTTAAAACTTCACACTCACAAAATAAACAACCTGGTTTAAAAACATGCCAAAGATCTTAACAGAAACCTCATCAAAGACGACACACAGTTAGCAAATAAGCATCTGAAAAGATGTTCTACATCATAGGTCATCAGAGAAATGCAAATTAACACAACAAGATACCACCACACAGATATTAGAATGGTCAAAATCCAAAACACTGACAATACCAAGTGTTGACAAGAATATGGAGCAACAGGAACTCTCATCAATTGCTGCTAAGAATGTAAACTGGTACAGCCACTTTGGATGGCAGTTTGGTGGTTTCTTACAAACTATGCATACTTTACCCTGCTGCTGCTGCTGCTAAGTCGCTTCAGTCATGTCCGACTCTGTGAGACCCCACAGACAGCAGCCCACCAGGCTCCCCTGTCCCTGGGATTCTCCAGGCAAGAACACTGGAGTGGGTTGCCATTTCCTTCTCCAGTGCATGAAAGTGAAAAGTCAAAGTGAAGTCGCTCAGTTGTGTCCAACTCTTCACGACCCCATGGACTGCAGCCCACCAGGCTCCTCCATCCATGGGATTTTCCAGGCAAGAGTACTGGAGTAGGGTGCCATTGCCTTCTCTGATACCTTACCCTATCACCTAGCAATCATGCCCCTTGGTATTTATCCAAAGGAGTTGAAAACTTATGTCCACACAAAAACCTGCACATGGATATTTATAGCAGCTTTACTTATAACTGCCAAACTTGGAAGCAACCAAGATGTCCTTCAGTAGGTGAATGGATAAATAAATTATGGTAAATCCAAAAGCAATTAAAAAAAGGAGATCTATCAAGTCAAGAAAAGACCTAGAGGAACCTTAAATGCACATTACTGAGTGAAAAAAGCCAATCAGAAAAGACTGCATACTGTATGATTCCAACTCTACAATATTCTGGAAAAGGCAAAACTATGGAGACAATGAAAACATCAGTGGTTTCCAAAGGTTAGGGGGTGTGGCTGGGGAGAAGATGAATATGTAAAGCACAGGAGATTTTTAGGGCAGTTAAAATATTCTGCATGATACTATAACGACAGATATATATCATTATACATTTGTCCAAACCTTAGAATGTACCCCAAATGTGAGCTCTAAGGTAAACTATGGACTTTGGATGATTATGATATGTCAATGAAGGTCCATTGAAGTACCATTCTGCTGAGTGACGTTCATAGTGGGGAAAGCCATGTGTAGGCGGGGGCAAAGGGTATATGGGAAATCTCTGTGTAGTTTTCTCAATTTTGTGGTAAACCTAAAATTGCTCCTAAAGAGTATTTAAAAAAAAAAAAAAGAATCTCCAAATTGTTCCATTCCCATAATCTATGCTCATAATTAGTTTCTTCAACTTGCAGAGCTGAATTTTTCTGAAAGTCTGCACTTCTGTGTTCTATCACTAATATTTCCAACTTCTTTGCACAACCCACTATGTGGATGGTAACCTTTAAAATCAGCATCAGTAGTGGTGAACAGTTGTTATCACAGTCGGGTGGCACTGTGAGAGGTCTGTACGTTCTTATGTCTTATATTCCCTGTGATGTTTATAATGTTATAAGCAGATGCTGCTTTTGAACTAAAAAACACCCCCAACAAAGTCACATTTTAAACTTTGAAAAGATGCATTATTTAAATTAGAGGAAGTGGACCCATTACTTTATAAAATTGTAACATGTTTTTTTTTAAGAGTCAACTTAAGGGAAGTGATGGGGCTTTCCCGGCCGTCCAGTGCAGTAGCTAAGACTTTGCTTTGAATGCAGATGGTGCTGATCTCTGATCAGAGCTAAGATCCTACAAGTCTCACAGTTCAAAAGCAAAACAAAACAGAAACAATAGTGTAATGGATTAAAGACTTTAAAAATGGTCCACATCAAAAAAAAAAAAAAATTTTAAGGGAAGTGGAAAAACCAATTTCTGGGCCTGACTGTCTGTATGTTAAAGTCTGCGATGGCAGGAGGTGTGGTTGCCTTGCTGTTATTTCTCTGTCTCACGTTTGTCAGTCCTATTTCCCCCAAGACTGTAAGCTGTAGGTTTTTTGCTCCTAGGTTCTTCCCTAGCATTGAGTTGTACTAAGGACTGAAAGATATCCTTGCTTAGTTGAATTGTCATATTAAGACAAAAAGAGTTTTATCTTAACACATCCAGATAATCTAGAACATTCAAAGTTTTTTAAATGTTGAAGAAAAGTTTCTTTTAGCCGGATTATGAAATCAATATTCAGAATGCTATCCTTAACTGAGTCATGGTGAAGGTTAATCTTGTAGAACAAAGACAGTAGGATCGAAGAAACCTGTTCATTTTTGAATAGAGAAATTTCACTCTGTCATTTCACACTTTAACACAAAATTGTCCTGTGTACACAGCTTATCAACATTCCTTGTTTGAAATCCAATAAACGGAACCCAAGTTCTGGCTCATTTCCTATCTCTATCCAGCAGTTCAGCTCAGTTCAGTCGCTCAGTTGTGTCTGACTCTTTGCGACCCCATGAATCGCAGCACGCCAGGCCTCCCTGTCCATCACCATCTCCCGGAGTTCACTCAGACTCGTGTCCATCAAGTCAGTGATGCCATCCAGCCATCTCGTCCTCGGTCNTCCTATTTCCCCCAAGACTGTAGGTTTTTTGCTCCTAGGTTCTTCCCTAGCATTGAGTTGTACTAAGGACTGAAAGATATCCTTGCTTAGTTGAATTGTCATATTAAGACAAAAAGAGTTTTATCTTAACACATCCAGATAATCTAGAACATTCAAAGTTTTTTTAAATGTTGAAGAAAAGTTTCTTTTAGCCGGATTATGAAATCAATATTCAGAATGCTATCCTTAACTGAGTCATGGTGAAGGTTAATCTTGTAGAACAAAGACAGTAGGATCAAAGAAACCTGTTCATTTTTGAATAAAGAAATTTCACTCTGTCATTTCACACTTTAACACAAAATTGTCCTGTGTACACAGCTTATCAACATTCCTTGTTTGAAATCCAAATAAACGGAACCCAAGTTCTGGCTCATTTCCTATCTCTATCCAGCAGTTCAGCTCAGTTCAGTCGCTCAGTTGTGTCTGACTCTTTGCGACCCCATGAATCGCAGCACTCCAGGCCTCCCTGTCCATCACCATCTCCCGGAGTTCACTCAGACTCGTGTCCATCAAGTCAGTGATGCCATCCAGCCATCTCGTCCTCGGTTGTCCCCTTCTTCTCCTGCCCCCAATCCCTCCCAGCATCAAAGTCTTTTCCAGTGAGTCAACTCTTCGCATGAGGTGGCCCAAGTACTGGAGTTTCAGCTTTAGCATCATTCCCTCCAAAGAAACCCCAGGGCTGATCTCCTTCAGAATGGACTGGTTGGATCTCCTTGCAGTCCAAGGGACTCTCAAGAGTCTTCTCCAACACCACAGTTCAAAAGCATCAATTCTTCAGTGCTCAGCTTTCTTCACAGTCCAGCTCTCACATCCATACATGACCACTGGAAAAACCATAGCCTTGACCAGACGGACCTTAGTCGGCCGAGTAACATCTCTGCTCTTGAATATGCTATCTAAGTTGCTCATAACTTTTCTTCCAAGGATTAGGAGTCTTAATTTCATGGCTGCGATCACCATCTGCAGTGATTTTGGAGCCCAAAAAAATAGTCTGACACTGCTTCCACTGTTTCTCCATCTATTTCCCATGGAGCAGTATCAGATATTAAAAAGAATTTATGAAGCACATCTTGCCACCCGCCACAGAACCTGCTAGGAGTCAGCTTCCTAAGAGGATGGGAGACTCAGTCCATTAGCATTTTTGGAGCTCAGTGCTGCCCAGACAACCCATGAGGAAAAGGAGCCTCGGGCAAAGGGAGTCTGGATGCAACGGTTTTCTCCCCACTGAGTTTAAAAGTTCAAGAGTTGGTGCTTTTCTCATTGCTAAGGAAGCAGCCTTTGCTCCAGGGAAATGGCATGTTTTCTGAGCTTGGGCTCACAAGGGTCTGTCTCAGGAAATGGGCCCTCTGCCTATACTCCCAACAGCTTGGTAAACTGCTTATTCTCAAAATCTTCCTGGTCCACTAAGACACAATCCGATTTTTTTCCAGATATTTAACAAGAAAGCACTTTGTCATCTCAGTGTGACTCAGATCATTCTTTTCTAATAGCTCCGCTTTTTAGAAGAAACAATTTGAATGTTCATAAAGACTGAGCTCATGACTACAAGTCATCCAGAATTATTTTTTGTAATAATAAAAATAAAGACCACATTCATGCAGGACTTACTCTATGAAAGGCACTGGGCTGAGTGCTTTCTATACATTATCTCATTTAATCTTTGCAGCCACATCATGATGTACTACTATGTTCCTCACCTTACAGTAAAAGAAAACAGAGATTCAGAAAGGCTAATGACTTACCAAGGTCACATGGCTAATTAACAACAGACACAGAATCCAACCTAGGCCAGTCTGACTCCAAAACCCTTGCTGTTATCCATAATGTTATACCTTCAGGAAAAGTCTTGTCTCCAAACCTGGCTGAAAGTTCCTGGAGAGCAGAAGCTGTATCTTAAAGAATTTACCACCCTCAGCACTGCAGCACTGAGCAATAAATCAGAATACCCAACAACCAATTTCTTTACTCCATAAATATTCAGTACTAAGAATCTGTGTGGTGCTAATTCACTGTAAACTATAAGTGTATGCTTTCTACTTGAATGAACCTCAGAGCTATTTTTTTTCCCCTTTAAAGGCCCAGCTGAAAGGCTATCACAAAAGGGCCCATTATCCTGGCTCTTGAAATGGAATAAAGACAATGAAACTGCCTTTTATCCACCAGTATATAGGGGCTTCCCTAGTGGCTCAGACAGTGAAGAATCCACCTGCAATGAGGGAGACCCAGCTTCAATCCCTGGGTCGGGAAGATCTGGAGAAGGGGTGGCTTCACTCCATTATTATGGCTCCACTAAATACTGGCTCTGCTCCAGTATTCTTGCCTGGAGAATTCCACGGACAGGGGAGTCTGCAAAGAGTCGGACATGACTGAGGGACTTTCACTTTCACTATACAGGGTTGAATAGTATCCTCTCAAAAGTCATGACCATCTGTAACCTCAGAATGTGACCTTGTTTGGAACAGGGTCTTGCAGGCGTAATCAAGTTAACCGGAGATCACACTGGATTAGGGTGGACTGAATCCGATGCCTGGTGTCCGAATAAGATGAGAAATTTGGACACGGACACACGAGCACCATGTGAGACTGAGACACCAGGGAGAACACGATGTGATGACAGAGGTGGGGCCTGGAGTGATGTGTCTACAAGCCACGGGACACCAAGACCTGGCAGCAACCACCAGAAGCTGGGACAGAAACACGGAACAGAGTCCTTAGAGGGAACCCACCGTTGGACACTTTGATTCCAGCCATCTAGGCTCCAGAACGAGAGGACACATTTCCATTGGTCGAGCCACCAGTTTGTGGTTACCGGATTACAGCAGCCTTAGGCAACTAAGAAACAGGAAGTGGCTTAGGGAAAATATCAGGGTAAGAAAAAGCACCCTGGTTCTCCCAATTCAGTGGCTCCAGCAGACAGCCCACCGGTTGGCAGTGCCTTTTTCGGGCCAAAAAGTACCCACTGTCCTTCCCAGGCCAGAGCAAATGCTGATGACTGCAGGCATCGGTGGAGGCGGCGGGAAAGAAACAGGTTGGACCACTCGGGCCATCCCATCACGACGCGCTGCTCAGGACCCCACTCTTTCCTCTGTGGTGCACCTGTCATCACTGCTGTGACAGCAGAGGGAGCCACAGATGTCCCTGAGCCATTGCCAGGCCCGTGTGAGGCCGAGAGAGTTAGAGGGCCAAGCAGCGTGCCCGAGGTGCCACTGGCAAGAGGGTGAAGGCAGAGTGCGTTGCTGATGCGTTGGCATCCTTATACGAGGTAAGGGGCTATGTCAGTCATAACTATCTCTGAGGAGGAAGGAGCCAGGTAACTAATGCTGAACACACAACTGCCGGGTCAATAAATAGGTCCAAACCATAACAGTGAGCCATCGGCAGGGTGGGTGCGTGGGGGCAATGGCTGGGATGAGGCTGAGGCAGACAGAGAGTCACACGGGAAGGGGATAGACGCTACGAGGCAGGAAAGGAGGTGCTGCTGCCGAGAAAACCCCTCAGGTGGTCAAAGCGCTGAGTTCTGAGAAATGCAGAGGAGAAAGGTCCTGAGAACCAAGTCTGGCAGGAACCAGGGTTTCGGCGCCCCTCCAGGAAGGAGAATGTCCAGGGGGCAGTGAGTGTGGCGGGGTGAGTGGGCCCTCCCTCCCCGGGGTGCACATCAAGGCTGGGGAGACGGGGCGTCTGGTGACACACCTTCGGGCAGAAGGAGGCAGAGAGAGACGTGAAGCATCCTGTCACCCTGGACAGACACCAGGAGGAGGTTGGACTCCGCTGTGTAAAAGGTCTGACTGTCTTATAGATGTCCATCCGCCTGCAGCCCCAAATTTACCCCGAGGCCCAACCCCATCCAGAGCAGCACCCTGAATGACCCACAACCCTCGTCCAAGAACAAGGAGCAGAAGGTAGGTTGTGCAGCCAGAAGCACTTGGTTAAAGGAGAGAGGGGCTGTTGGGAGGTGGGAAGGGGTTTGGCCGAGGGGGAGAGAGGGGTTCCAACCTGTGAGACCGGAGACTGAGTGCACAGCCTGGTGATGGCACATTTAGGAGGTGCAGACACGTGGAGAGACCACTCCAGAGACTCACAACCAGCTGACATGGTCCAGCGTGCAAGCTACAAACCCTAAGCAAAGCCTTGCCTGGGACCTCCTGCTGGAGTCCGTGTGCTGGGCGGTCTTGTGAGGCTGCTCGGTCAGGTACCCAGGCAGGAACCTAGGAGGCTTTCCAGAATAGACCCCCACTCGTGTCCTGCCTTTTGTCTGTATAACAGCTTTAGTTAAAAATAAATTCCATCAGAGAAGTGAGAACATGCAGAAAGAAAGACCAGTAAAGCCAGACAAATAATAATACTTCAGCTATGAAGCAAAGTCAAAGACCTTTAGTTCTTCAAGGACTATAGATAATATTCTGAGCCACGTCCTTTGAGCTGTTTTGCAGATACTGTAACCCCAACCAGGAGGAAGACGTTCACTGTAAACTGCCCACAAGCACATAGACCCCAGACTGGTTGGAACCAGAAGGTTGATGATGCTGACTCCCAATTACTTCACCACCAACCAATCAGAAGAATGTCCATGAGCTGATCACACCCCGCTCCTTGAACACTGTGAGACTCCTCACTACCTCCTCCAGGGTGAGACACACAGTCTTGAGGCATTAGCCAGCTGTGGCCCCTTTGCCTGGCAAAACAATAAAGCTATTTCTTTCTACTTTATCCAAAACTCTTTAATCTGGCACCCATGTACAGAGGCTGAATTTCAGGAACAGCAAGGAACTATCTCACTGTCTCTTCTCCTTTAAAGGGTATTTGGTAGACTCTTGTAATGTCCCAATTCAGGGCAGTTCCACCTGCCTCTTGGGGCCCTGTCCAGGCAGGCAGGGAGGTTTAGAGAGCCTGAAAGTGAATAGTGAAAGTGTTAGTTGCTCAGTCATGTCCAGCTCTCTGCGACTCCATGGAGAGTAGCCCACCAGGCTCCTCTGTCTATGGAATTCTCCAGGCAAGAATACTGGATTGGGGAGTAATTCCCTTCTCCAGGGGATGTCTTCCCAACCCTGCATTGCAGGCAGATTCTTTACTGACTGAACCACCAGGGAAACCCATAGAGAGTCTGGTGACAAGGAAAGCTTTCCTGGCGAGTCCTTGTGTCCCTTTAGTAGATTCCCCTACTAAAGGCATAGGCTGGGGCTTCAGGAGAGTCAGCTTACCTCCCGTGCCTGGCATGCTGGTCCCACCGGGGTCATTTGGATGCGGAGCTGAAGGCGGATGATAGCCAATCACCAGGTCAATTGTTGCCTGGGTAGAAAAATTCATTGCAGATACAATCAGTGCAGGGCATCAAAATACTTCAGACACAACACAAATCAGTTCGGCAGCAGTAAGGGGTGAGCAGGGGGATGGGAAAGTGAGAAGAGAGAGAGAAGGGTGACACAGCCCTGTGTCTTCCCAAACGCGAGCCCAGGTGAACTGGGGGTACCTGCTTTTGCAGGTACAGGTTGCCAAGTGTATCATTGCTAAGGGGCAGCCTCATAAACCAGAGGAAAGTTGTGACGAGCAGGCATGAACTTGTCATGAGCCTTCTTCCTAGGTTGCAGATGGCCTCCAATCACAGAATCACAGTCCCAGAGGCCCATTCTAAGTGACTAAGGGTTTTGTTCGCTCACTGACATCTTTGTTAATTGCTAAAATTTATTTTTACACTTCTCTCCAAAAAAGATTTTTATGTGGCTAACGAAAAGTTATAGAATAACGTGATTCATAAAAATGGGGTTCAAAAAAAGGGAAACAAGTCTGATGAAAGAGGAAACAAATATGCGAAATATAAAGCTGAACGTAAGTACCACTCCTCTTGCATTAAATATGACCCCAAGTTGGCTAGAAGCCAAGGCAAGTAGAGGAACAGAAAATGTTACATTAACTTTCATTATCAGAAAGGAAGAAACATACTAAACTCATTATAGGAAATAAAATTATTTCCATTTTAAAAATCTGAGTTAAATTTCTCATGTGGATCGTTATTTTAGTGCAGAGTTTCCTATACTTTTATATTTAGTGAACTGATAAAATTTCAAAAGAGTTTGCTAGTGGGACTCAACATAGGGTCACTAATTTTGTCAAACGCATGCCCACAACTACTATCTACTATTATAAGCATTTCACAAAATAAAGGATCTCAACAGCAAAAATCAGGAAGGATAAATCTCAGAATAAAAGATGTCCTTTGAAAATAAGAGTGGGGCACACTCACACTCTACCCAGGTTATCAGATAAAATATAGGGCGTAAAATTGGGGACATACCTATCCTACAAAATGACTCATTGTTTATCTGAAATTCAAATTTAAATGGGCAAGTCCCATGCTTTCATTTGCTGCTACTTTTGCTACACCTGGTAAACTCTAACACACACACACACATTATGTATTGCCCTGTTTTTTCCCACCTGTCTAGTCATCAGTGAATATTCCCACATGGATCAGCACATTCTTTGCCAACTTAGGAACTATAACCTGGGAGATACTGAACAGGAAAGTAAATGATGTCTCTGACAGCAGTTTCTTGGCAAATACAGAATTGGAAGAACAGTGTCTCATGGCTACAAGTGAACAATAGGAACACTGAATCCAATTAGGGGCTCAACGGCCAAACTTAATCTAAGAACTCAACTTTCAAACCCTAGAAGAGTCCATGAATGGCTTGACCATCAGTGGTCAAGAGGCCATCAATGGTTTCCCGAAAACCTCAGGATTCTCAGAGGTGCTGTTCAGTTCAATGCTGAAGGCCCCCTAAATGGGAGTGAGAAGATAGCAGGGGGCCAGGACCTTATACTTCCTTACTCCATTCAATCACCACGGTTCTTCCATTTCAGGGTTCTACGCTTTCCTTCGCTGCTTTAAAGGGAAGGAAAACACCCAGAAACATCAATGCCTTATTACATCTTCCCTTAGTGTCATTTCTCTCAGTCAGGTTTTGGGTAGATAGATGAAAGCTGATATTCTGAATTTACATTTTATGATTAGAATGCTAATTAAAAGCAAACCTATACGTTTTGGAGACTAGACGAGCAAAACTGACATTCCTAATGGGCATTCATGTATTCTTGCCTACAGGGAGAGCCTCTTTTACTTTAAACTTTCTCCCATTTGCCCAGGCTCCCATGCAAAATAAATTGTTCGGAAAATGAAGGCATCAGAGGTTAACAAGGCAAGCTTTATGAGTGCTTGTTAGCAATCTTAAGAAATCTGAGGGGATTTAGTTGGTGGTTCAGTGGTCAAGAATCCACCTGCCAATGCAGGAGACGTGAGTTTGAGCCCTGGTGCAGGAAGACCCCACGTGCTGCAGAGCAACTAAACCCACGAGCCACAGCTACTAAGCCTGTGCTTTAGAGTCTGAGAAACACAACTACTGAGCCCATGCGCTGCGACTACTGAAGCCAGTGCTCCCTACAGCCTGTGCTCAGCAAGAAGAGAGGCCACGGCAATGAGAAGCCCGTGTGCCGCAACTACAGAATAGCCCGCATAGCAGTGAAGATACGGCACAACCAAAAAATAAATAATTTTTCTTTTTAATCTGAGAGCTGCAATACTTGAGTCAGATTTTTTAATAGCACATTTCAGAAAGTCTCTTTCTTCTGGTCTCATATCAGACAATATCAGTGTATACTTATTTAGAGAGGCTGTGATCAGAAAACATTCAGCTGCCAACACAATTATAAAGATCATGATATGAACATCTTGATATTCTGGTCTAATATTAATGAATTATCTTCTATAGAACGTTTCAAAGTGCGTCTGACACACGAGCTACACTCACCACACAAACGTTAACACCTCAGTGAATACGCACAGAGATGTATCAAGCGAGGGTCCCCCTCAAGCTATAGCATTCTGCCTCAGAAAATCGTTTAGCTAACCTGCAGTATTGTCAGAAAGAGTACAGGATGAGGCCATATCATTTGCAAATACGGCTATTTATCTCAAAAATAGGTTTGTGTATGTGTGTTTGTGTGTAGTGAGCTAATTATAATGTCACTCTTAATGAATCTTTGTGCTTAACCATCTCACTTCAAAGCCATTGACAAGAGGGAAATGCTCACCCCAGTCTCCTGTCCCCTTTCGTTTAGCAGGGAGATCAGTTTGTAGGGCAGTGATCTGCTCTGGTCGCCCATCAGGTCCTTCAGGGCTATGGTGGCCATGCCAATTAACCTGCAGGAGAAAAGAGAAAGCACAGTAAACTACATAAGAGGCACATTTCCATTTACTCATTGGACCTCCCAATTCTCTTACTGTTCATGTTATCATTAAAAATCACTCATAATGAAATGTGGGCCATTTTGTGCTCTCCTTAGCAGGATATTTTGACAGCAATCACATATTGGCCATCACTTCACCATAACAAGTAGTCATTTCAAGAGTCACACTATGATGCCTGTGAAATTTCAAGTCACAAATGAAATCAGTGGGTGAGAGACAAAACCCTGAAGAATCCAGGGAAGAGAGAAAAATAGGACAAAATTCAGGCATTCTTCTGCAATGGAAATTTAAAAGAACTCATAAAACATTACCTACTCGAGGGTGGGACGATATGAGAGAACAGCATTAAAACATGTATATTTCCATATGTAAAATAGATGACCAGTGCAAGTTCAATGCATGAAGCAGGGCTCTCAAAGCTGGGGCTTTGGGACAACGCAGAGGAATGGGGTGGGGAGGGACGTGGTGGTTTCACGATGGGGGGACACCTGTACACCCATGGCTGACTCGTGTTGATATATGGAGAAAACCACCACAATATTGTAAAGTAACTAGCCTCCAATTAAAATAAATTAATTTAAAACAAAACAAAAACAAACTGCCTACTATAAAAAAACACCCCAAGTTGACCTTCTTGAAGTATAAATAGGTTGCTATTGATGGGGGAGCTTGTTAACCAAATGCTATGGAGCATCATTCAAAAGTTGGATGTGGGTACTCCTCTCTCTTCCAAGACCCCAAGGGATTATATTCAGCCTCTACCACTTAGCCATCCACCTCTTGCGTTTTTTGTTATATTCATTCATTAGTGATAACATACAGTATTTGCCTTTTTCTGTCTGACTTTTTTCACTTACTAAGCATAATACTCTCTAGGTCTGTCCGTGTTGTGCAAATGACAAAATAGGTTGCTTCCTTATCTTGGCTACTGTAAATAATACTGCTACAAACATGGGGTGCAGATATCTCATTGAATTAGTTTTTGTTTTCATTTTTTTGGATATATATCCAAGGAGACTTGCTGGATCCTATGGTAGCTCTATTTCTAGTTTTTTTGAGGAACCTCCATGCTGTTCTCCATAGAGGCTGCACCAATTTACAATTACACCAATGTACTGGGCTTCCCTTCTCTCCAGATCCCTGCCAACATGTGTTACCTGTGGTGCTTCTGATGCCGGCCATGCTGACAGGTGTGGAGTGGTATCTCACTGTGGTTCTGACCATCTGCCTCAGTGCACAGAACGTACTGGTGCAGAAGCACACCTGTGTTCCTCCTCACTAGAGTAAAGCTCCAGGAAGTGTTTCCTGTTGTTCTTTAACCCCAGAGCTTGGGACAGTTTTTTTTTATTAATAGATATTTACTGAATGAAGGAAAGAAACATTTTTTTGTAGTTAGGACACATCAAAAAAAAAATTTTAGAGAACACACATCCCCAGGGAGTTAGTCAATACAAAAGTGTAATCTGTGGAATACAGTCTGTAAATTGGGGTTTATAAAGTATTACATGACATGAGAGTGGGTGAATTGAAGGAGTTCCTTTTGTGAGTTAAAGTCGCTCAATCGAGTCCAACTCTTTACAACCTCATGGACTATACAGTCCATAGAATTCTCCAGGCCAGAATACTGGAGTGGGTAGCCTTTCCAGAGGATCTTCTCCAGAGGATCTTCCCAACCCAGGGATCGAACCCAGATCCCCCACATTGCAGGTGGATTCTTTACCAGCTGAGCCACAAGAGAAGCCCAAGAATACTGGAGTGGGTAGCCTATCCCTTCTCCACAGGATCTTCCTGACCCAGGAATTGAACTGAGGTCTCTTGCATTGCAGGCGGATTCTTTACCAACTGAGCTATCAGGGAAGCCCTTTTGTGAAATGTAATCAAAAAGCAAAGAGAGTCCAGGGGTGTGCTCTCAGTATAGATACTGAAAAAGGAAAATAGACATGGTAAGAATTTTTAAATTTTATTTACTTATATCTTGTCTATATTTGCAGTGACTTATACCAACCAATAGCAGATATGATAGCATGGAATATAATTAGAATAAATGAGAAAGCTGAACATCGAGTCTTCAAAACGACAGAAGAAATTCCTTATATCGAAAAACCCATTGTGAAGAAACTCTAGTTGAGAATTAAAAAAAGCTTTGGGGTTCCAGGCAAAAACAAATTCAAGAAAGTTCCCCCTGTGGAGAAATATTCCTTGTATTTAAAAATGTAGAACTTGTTCTTTTAAAAATCAGGAAGTGAAAGTTGATGTCAACATAGAGACATTATTTTTAAACTGGACATATATTTGTATTCTCCTCCCCGACTCAGACCTCAGAAATTGGACCAGACTGTAGATCTGGGTCCTGTCATCCAACCACATATGTCCAGTGACTCGGAATAAGTGACTTCACTTTCTGTGCATAGGTATACTGTGCTCTGCGTAGTCACTCAGTCGTGTCCTGTTCTTTGTGACCCCATGGACTCTAGCCCACCTGGCTCCTTTGTCCATGGGATTCTCCAGGCAAGAATACTTGAGTGGGTTGCCATGCCCTCCTCATAGATATACTGCACAAGACCAAAGATTGCGATGGCACCCTGTATCACATAATTTACCCAACAGTGTGAACCATTTGCACATGGTTTCTTGGAAGAGTGCACCAACTTGGACCAAATACACACACAACATTCAATCAACCGTGATGGGTTCTCATCTCTTCTAATATCACAGGTAGAGTCAGTTAATGACAATGGAAAAGAAAAATTTTGCTTCCAGAGGATTAAGAGTGAACTTTCCAGCCCTTTTAGGTCAATATAGAAATTAGTTCTCTCTGTTAATGCTGAGAATTGATGGGACCTTTACAGAGTAATTTTTCAGATAAGTATGTTCATTCAATATGTTAGTCTGCTTTTTTATTTTAACATGAGTATGTTTTCTTCTCACTTGGGTTTCTATTTTCCTGATATATTGAGGACAAGGGGCTGTCCAGGACTCCATCTCTACCTGATGAAACAGGGAATCATCACACAAAATGAGAGCGCTTGAAAATCTCTTCCACATGTCCCTCAGCCCCACAGGGTGTGAGTTTTCATGAACTTCTCTTCATATTTTAAGACAGTAGGCCAAGGGGTTGGCCAACTTTTTGTTTTTTAAAACAAGAAAAAAAATTTGAAAACTTTCTCCAAACATACAAGACAGACAGATGGCCAACACGTGAAAAAAATGCTCAACATTAATTATTAGAGAAATGAAAATTAAAATGACAGTGAGGTATCACNGTATCACCTCACAATGGTCAGAATGGCCATCATCAAAAAAATCTAAAAACAATAAAAGCTGGAGAGGATGTGGAGAAAAGGGAACCCTCTTGCACTGTTGGTGGGAATGTAAGTTGATATAGCCACTATGGAAAACAGTATAGATATTCCTTTAAAAACTAGGACTAAAACTAGCATATGACCCAGCAATCCCACTACTAGGCATATACCTCGAGAAAGCCATAATTCAAAAAGACACATGAATCCCAGTGTTCACTGTAGCACTAATTGCAATAGACAGGTCATAGAAGCAACCTAGATGTTCGTCAACAGATGAATGGCTAAGTAGTGGTACATGTATACAAAGGAATATTACTCAGACGTAAGGAGGAATGAATTTGAGTCAGTGAAATGAGGTGAATGAACCTAGAGCCTGTTATACCGAATGAAGTAGATAAGAGAAAAACAAATATATTAACATATACATGTGAAATATAGAAAAAAATAGTACTGATGAGCCTACTGCAGGGCAGGAACAGAGATGCAGACATAGAGAACAGATTTGTGGACGCCGTTGGGGAAGGAGAGGGTAGAACAAATCGAGATAGTAGGATGGACACATATACACTGCTGCTGCTACGGCTGAGTTGCTTCAGTTGTGTCCGACTCTGTGCGACCCCAGAGACGGCTGAATAAAGTGGGAAACCACCGTATAATGCAGGGAGCGCAACCAGGGGCTCTGTAATGACCTAGAGGGGCGGGATAGGGTGGGTGGCTGGGAGGGAGGCTCCAGATGGATGGGACGTATGTATACTTATGGCTGATTCACATTGTTATATGGCAGAAACCAACACAACATTGTAATTATCCTCCAATCAAAAATAAATTGAAAATAATAGAGCCCAACAATGAGGAATTTGAATAAGAAACTGAAATGTCCATTGTCAAATGTCTGATGGAAAAATCAATCAAGTGGGATTATTTACTTTGGTAGCCAACGGTGACAGCCTGAAAAGATATGTTTTTGTTCCTTCAAAGTAAAATTTAAGTTAGAAAATGTTCAAGTCTAAAAAATGTGACAACTACAAGTTTAAAAGTTATCTAACTGGTACTCACCCTGAAAGAATGGAAACATAATGGATTTTCTTCCTCATGCTTCCATGATTCATAACCTAACTTTATGATTAAAATCATAATATTATACATTGAACATGTACTGATCTGCTTTTGCTAAAGCTTAAATGACCTGAATCTTTATTAACAACATATAAGTCCCAGAACAAAACAAAAAACACGTGAGGAACACTGCTGAAATAGAAAATGGGCTGGTCTGGACTTGGATGGAAATTTATTAACATCCACCCCAGGTCAGTAGGTGCCCAATATGCTACTGGAGATCAGTGAAGAAGTAACTCCAGAAAGAATGAAGGGATAGAGCCAAAGCGAAAACAACACCCAGTTGTGGATGGGACTGGTGATAGAAGCAAGGCCCGAAGCTGTAAAGAGCAATACTGGATAGGAACCTGGAATGTGAGGTCCATGAATCAAGGCAAATTGGAAGTGGTCAAACAGGAGATGACAAGAGTTAACACTGACATTCTAGGAATCAACGAACCAAGACAGACTGGAATGGGTGAATTTAACTCATATGACAATTATATCTACTACTGTGGGCAGGAATCACTAAGAAGAAATGGAGTAGCCATCATAGTCAACAAAAGAGTCCGAAAGCAGTACTTGGATGCAGTCTCAAAAACGGCAGAATGATCTCTGTTCGTCTCCAAGGCAAACCATTCGATATCACGGTAATCCAACTCTATGCCCTGACTAGTAACGCTGAAGAAGCTGAAGTTGAACAGTTCTATGAAGACCTACAAGACCTTCTAGAACTAACAGCCAAAAAAGATGTCCTTTTCATTATAGGGGACTGGAATGCAAAAGTAGGAAGTCAAGAAACACCTGGAGTAACAGGCAAATTTGGCCTTGGAGTACAGAATGAAGCAGGGCAAAGGCTAATCGAGTTCTGCCAAGGGAATGCACTGGTCATAGCAAACACCCTCTTCCAACAAAACAAGAGAAGAATAACACCAAAATCAGATTGATTATATTCTTTGCAGCCAAAGATAGAGAAGCTCTATACAGTCAGCAAAAACAAGACCCGGAGATGACTGTGGCTCAGATCATGAACTCCTTATCGCCAAATTCAGACTTAAATTGAAGTGGAGAAAACCACTAGACCATTCAGGTATGACCTAAATCAAATCCCTTATTACTATACAGTGGAAGTGAGAAATAGATTTAAGGGACTAGATGTGATAGACAGAGTGCCTGATGAACTATGGATGGAGGTTCATGACATTGTACAGGAGACAGGGATCAAGACCATCCCCAAGAAAAAGAAATGCAAAAAAAAGCAAAATGGTTGTCTGAGGAGGCCTTACAAATAGCTGTGAAAAGGGAAGCGAAAAGCAAAGGAGAAAAAAGGAAAGATAGACCCATTTGAATGCAGAGTTCCAAAGAATAGCAAGGAGAGATAAGAAAGCCTTCTTCAGCGATCAGTGCAAAGAAATAGGGGAAAACAATAGAATGGGAAAGACTAGAGATCTCTTCAAGAAAATTAGAGATACTTAGGGAACAATTCATGCAAAGATGGGCTCAATAAAGGACAGAAATGGCAGGGACCTAACAGAAGCAGAAGATATTAAGAAGAGGTGGCAAGAATACCCAGAAGAACTATACAAAAAAAGACCTTCATGACCCAGATAATCATGAGGGTGTGATCCCTCACCTAGAGCCAGACATTCTGGAATGTGAAGTCAAGCGGGCCTCAGAAAACATCACTATGAACAAAGCTAGTGCAGGTTGATGGAATTCCAGTTGAGCTATTTCAAATCCTAAATGATGATGCTGTGAAAGTGCTGAACTCAATATGCCAGCAAATTTGGAAAACTCAGCAGTGGCCACAGGACTGGAAAAGGTCAGTTTTCATTCCAATCCCAAAGAAAGGCAATGCCAAAGAATGCTCAAACTACCGCACAATTGCACTCATCTCACACGCTAGTAAAGTAATGCTCAAAATTCTCCAAGCCAGGCTTCAGCAATACGTGAACCGTGAACTTCCAGATGTTCCAGCTGGTTTTAGAAAAGGCAGAAGAACCAGAGATCAAACTGCCAACATCCGCTGGATCATGGAAAAAGCAAGAGAGTTCCAGAAAAACATCTATTTCTGCTTTATTGACTATGCCAAAGCCTTTGACTGTGTGGATCACAATCAACTGTGGAAAATTCTTCAAGAGATGGGAATATCAGACCACCTAACCCGCCTCTTGAGAAATCTGTATGCAGGTCAGGAAGCAATAGTTTGAACTGGACATGGAACAACAGACTGGTTCCAAATAGGAAAAGGAG
>SJYQ01002715.1:17344-34336 GCA_006410935.1 Redunca redunca | reverse complement strand
TTTTTGGCAAGATTAGAAAAATTTAAGCTAGGGAGTTCCCTAGTGGTCAGAATTCAGTGCATTCACTCCAGTGGCCCAGATTCAATCCCTGGTCAAGGAACTGAGATTTTGTAAGCCTCATAGTACAGCCATGAAAAGGTAAAAGATAATCATTTCACCTACATTTATTTTGGTTCCTCTAGGTGGTCAGAGGTTCTCAGTATAATGGAAAAGTCAAGAGTACAGGTCTGGCTATAAAAGTTAAGAATACACCTGACACGTACCTGCTGTGTGACCCGAGCAGATGCCTAAACCTCTCTGAGAAAAAACTGCATGTGTTTGTGTGTGTGAGGAACTGGTGGGATAAAGTGTTTGAAGGGTTCATTAAGGGACAGCCACATTGCCTGTCTGCAAAGGGAACTCTCATTCTTCAGTTGCTGGGAAAAGCCTTCCACTCTGACATTTCAGCTAAATATACCATTTCATGTTCATCATGTGATCAAGGGTTCCTCTGGCTCTTCCCTCACCTTCTTTCAGTTCACAAGGCTGGTTGGATGACTGTAAAATGAGGAAGAACAGAGTTGCACAGAACAGCCCCACCAGCTCCCTACGCCTGGGGTGGGACACTGCTGATGGCTGTGAGTGCTCAGACTGCCCGGTCCAGTTCCTGTGGGTGTGGGCTCCGAGCTCAGGCAAACCCAGGCAGCCCAGTGCAGTTTGCTTACATGCCCGGGGGGCTGCAGACTCTGAAAGAGAGCTCTGTTTACATAGTCGGTCTCCTTGGCAACAGGAAAGTCCACAAGCAGGACATTCCTTACTCCTATAATCCTTTGCCCCAACCCAGTGCTTCCAAGTGAAGAGGAGCAGTGAACACAGTCCCAAAGCCAGATCTTTAGTAGAAAGGCCTAGCTGAAAACACGAGGCCAAAATACACAAATATTTTGGATAAACAAACCTAAAACATTGCCCTGCTGTCATCCAAGAGGCCCCTGTGTTTTCAACAGGTAAAAAATACATAGTGTTCTTGCAGTATTGTTTTCCCTGCTTCCTAACTGATTCCTACATCCAACCTCCCCACAGAAAGCTTAAGCAATATTTTAAAATGAAAGTTAGATTACACTCAGTCCTCTTTAGTGGATTTCCATCCTGCTAGCAATGAAATCCAGAGCTTGCACCGTGGCTCAACAAAGCCAGGTATGTTGTAGCTTTGCTGATCTCATCCCCTTCCCCTGTCCCAGCCCTCTGAGCGCCTGATCTTGCTCCAGTACCCCAAGGACACTTCTGCCTCAGGGCCTTTGCACGTGTTCTTCTCTCTGCCAAGAATATTCTTTCCCCTAGAAAGCTGCATGGCTCATTCTTTCGCTTTGTTTAGGCATCTGCTCAAGTGCCACCTTATCACTACCTCATGTAAAACTTTCCCCACTCTCAGTAACTATCCTTTTACTCTAGGTTTATTCTTGGGCTACCACAGTTTTCTCCATAGATGACAGCATTTCAGAGGACCTGATCTATTATATATTTCTTCATATATTTGTCTGGAGAAGGCAATGGCACCCCACTCCAGTACTCTTGCCTGGAAAATACCACGGATGGAGGAGCCTGCTGGGCTGCAGTCCATGGAGCTGCTAAGAGTCGGACACAACTGAGCAATTTCACTTTCACTTTCATGCATTGGAGAAGGAAATGGCAACCCACTCCAGTGTTCTTGCCTGGAGAAACCCAGGGACGGGGGAGCCTGGTGGGCTGCCGTCTATGGGGCTGCACAGAGTTGGACACGACTGAAGCGACTTAGCAGCAGCAGCAGCTGCAGCATATATTTGTCTTTTTTTTTTTTTCTGTCTCTCTCTCTCCCAAGTATGTAACATTCAGGAAAGCAACAACTTTGTTTCAAACAGATGAGAGCTCTCAGGCCAGCCAGCCTGCCAGGCTTTACTGCCATGTTAAAATAGAAGAGGCATAAAGTAATGAGGCCTGAACCAGGCTGGTAGGCGTGACCAAAAGTAAGAAGCACACGGCAGAGCAGAAAGTAAGATCTGGCAAAGCAGACTGGATGGGAGGTAAAAGGCAGAAGATCCAGAGAGGCCTGACTGAGGTTTTTGAGGCCAGTGGTCACTCTCCACCACTCTGGTGGCCACCAGCCACATGTGGTGAGGAAACACTTAAAATGTGGCTGGTCTGGACAGAGATGTGCTGTTGGTGTGAAATACACACTGGATTTCAAAGACTTAATAAGGAAATATGTGTGTGAAATGTCTCTATTTTTAAAATAATAGATTACATATAGAAATGATAATATTGTATATATTCAGTTCAATAAAAATAGCGTTAAAATTCTCATCTGTTTCTTTTTGTTTTATAACATGACTACTAGAAAAAAAAATTTTTTTAATATCTATTTCTTTAGCTGTGTAGGGTCTTAGTTGTGGCACACAGGTTTAGTTGCCCTGCAGCATATGGGATCTTAGTTCCCCGACCAGGGAACAAACCCATGTTTCCAGCAATGGAAGGTGGATTCTTAACCACTTGAAACACCAGGGAAATCCAGAAAATATTTAATTACACATGCAGCCTGCACAGATTTCTATTGGAAACGGCTGGTCTAGAATACAAACAGTGGTACCACTTGCAGAAAGAGGAGAAGAAAGAAGAGAAAGGACCGTTAGTAGTAATAGATAGAAGGTTATAGTGAGGCTCAACTATTTGCTTTCCTAGAACTTTGAAATCAGTGAAATAAAACTGTCCTCGGGGAGTTGGGGTGAGGCTAGAAAATCACATACTTGCTTCAAAGCTGAGATGTACAGCATAACCTTAAAAAGCTTGAATGTTTTTTTGATCTGAGAGAGTAGGGTCAAAACCTGCCAAAATTTATTTATGTAGCTTAAGGAGGGGAAAAAAAAATGCATTGGTCGCAAGAGGCATTGGTCAGCAATGCTACACTGGAGAAAGGATCTTGTGAAAAGTGACATAGGTACCATCTACCAAAGCACTGTCCAGGCTATCAGTCTGACGCCACGAAGCAGAAGACCCCGATGACTAGGATGACCGTGTATCTTACTGTCCAACCCAAGTCACTGCTGACAGCAAAAGGGACATCATCAATCATTGTGCTGGGATAATAAACCAGGACGATCCAAAGTAAATCAGAGTATATAGTCACCTTATCTCAACTAATTTATTCTAATTTATTGCTCTCATTGCAGCCTTCTGATCATACCAAATGTACATGAGGCTAAGACATAGATCTGAAAATAAATTCATATTACTAAACACTGGGATGCTCCTTCAACTGGTGTGGGCATTTAATATCAGGCTTCTTACCCTCTCCCCCAATCCTGTTATTAACAGTACATCTTACAGTCAATAATGTCTTATAATCAAAAATAGAGTAATTTGGTTTCCCACGTGATATGACATGAAGGAAAATAGACATTTCTCTAAAGACAAACAGATGGCCAGAAGGCATATGAAAAGATGCTCAATGTCACTAAATATTAGACAAACGCAAATCAAAACTACAATGAGATATCGCTTCACACCAGTCAGAATGGCCATCATCAAAAAGTTTACAAATAACAAATGCTGGAGGGAGTGTGGAGAAAAAGGAAGCCTCCTCCATTGTTGGTGGGAATGTAAACTGGTTTAGCCACTACAGAGAACAGTATGGAGGTTCCTTAAAAAACCAAAAATAGGGCTATCATATGATCCAGCAGTCCTACTCCAGGGCATATATCTGGAGGAAACCACACTTTGAAAAGATACACGCACCAAAGCGTTCACTGTGGCACTATTTACAATAGCTAAGACACGGAATCAACCCAAACGTCTACTGACAGGGACAAATGAATACAGCAGATGTGGGGCATATATATACAGTGGAATATTAGCCATTAAAAAGAAGGAAATAACGCTATTTGCAGCAACATGGATGGACCTACAGATTATCATACCAAGTTAAGTAAATCAGAGAGATTATTATATGATATCACTTAGATGTGGAATCTTGAAAATGATACAAATGAACTTCTTCACAAAACAGAAATGGACTCACAGACTTAGAAAACTTATGGCTACCAAAGAGTAAAGGTGGGAGATGGGGAGGGATAAATTAGGAGTTTGGGATTAACATATACACACTACTATATTTAAAATAGATGCTCAGCAAGGACCTACTGTATAGCACAGGGAACTCTAGTCAATACTCTGCAATAACCTACATGGGAAAAGAGTCTGAAAAATAGATATATGTATATGTATAACTTAATCATTTTGTTGTACACTTGAAACATTGTAAATCAACTATACCCTAAAATTTAAAAAAATTTAAATTTATTAATCAGCAGGAATGCTCTCCTCAACCAGGAATTAATTTCCACTGGAAAATAACAAGTATTATGGTTTTAGAATTGAACAATTCTTACTGAGCTTAGTTAATTTGAACTGATAATCTAAAACTGCATTCTGAGTCTAAGGCCAAAGTCTAGATCAAGGACTGGGGTGAATTTACTGGGGTCATTCTGTCCCATGGGAACCTCACCCTTATCCAGGAGACGACACTCTGAACCATTCCTGATTACTACCATGATTCTTCCCCGTCTGAAACTGGTAGAGGCAATAAGACAAGGAATCTGGTTTCAATTTGTGAGACATTAAAATGGAAGCAGTGCTGGAAAGAGAACTTGAATGAGATGTACATGGGGTACATGTAACCAGAAGAAGAAATGATTTTGTGTCCAATAAAGCTACAGTTTGGATAAACCATCAGTGGCTACATGTAATTAACAAAGAAACTGCAGGAGTGTGAACAGGTTTCTCTGTAAGTACCTGTTGGATACAAATTGGATAGACTAGTGGTGGCTTCATGTTTCCAACCTCTTACAGCAATCACAGTGATTGATTAGCTACGTCTGATGTTAGCTCATAAGTGGGAAGGGGGTCAGCGCACAGAATTAAAGCACAATGATATTGGAACATTATGTTATTAAAGATGTTTTCCTTCAACAAAAACAAACAATAGTATAACAATATGTAAAATGACAAAAACAATCAAAATCAACTTACTTATTTTGTCCAATTGTCTCAAAATCTTTCACAACAATCTCAAGGGACGATGAAAAATCCAGCGGTATACCCCTCAAGTCAAACTCCAAAATCTGTCCACAGAAAGGTTATGAAGACAAAAAGTCTGTTAAAAGGATCTGGGAATATAATAAGATGCACCAATACTATTAATAAACACTGGTTCATCTTCACCAATGACAATCTTTTCAAGTACTCAATTCTACAGTGAGACAGAAGTGATCAAATTCTGAACCTGGAAGCTGCTGAGACTTGTGAGAAAGCAAAGCAGACAGCCTCAGAAGGCCTGGTGGCTACTCCTAGCTCCCTGTTTTCTAGGCTCCTTGGCTTTGGACAAGACCAAATTCATCTCATGGGCAGAAATCTAGACTTAATGCCTACCACAACTGTCGCATGAATAGAATGAAATCTGTATATGAAAAATGCTTTAAGGGTTAATTTTAAATTACTTTCATTTCTTAATCATATTACTAGTGAACAAAGAGATGAATAAATCTAAGAAAATTTTCTGAATTGCATCAGCCCCTTATTTTAAAGCCCCACCACAGTCAGTGCTGTAGTCAGGCAAGTCTCTCGTCTTAAAGTAGTAAATTGCTTTCTAAGGGTAAATAGTAAAACAAAACAAACAAAAAAATGAAATCAACTTAGCACCACTGATGCCTTTAATTATGTAATAAATGAATTCAGTAAAGCAGTTCCTGACTATGGTTTGATATGGATGGAGGAGGCATCTCACAGGTCATATTAGAAGATGCCCACCAACCCCAATGGGTTTGGGATTGGCATTTCATTTAGGTTTGGTTTCAGTTATAAAATTTCAATTGGGAAATTTCCTTGATAAACATATATGCATTATAAGAAAAAATGTGTCAGAAACAAAATAGTGTGAGACAGATGATGCCCTGTGGAGAACAACCCCACTCATGTGACCACACTCAATCCACATGGATTGAGCACAAACTTAAGTGATATGCTACCACTAAAAAAAAAAAAATTAAATTATTGGACTTCCCTGGTGGCTCAGATGGTAAAGAACCTGCCTGCAATGCAGGAGACCCAACTTTGATCCCTGGATCAAGAAGATTCCCTGGAGAAGGGAATGGCAACCCAATCCAGTATTCTTGCCTGGAGAATTCCAAGGATAGAGGAGCCTGGTGGGCTATAGTCCATGGGATTGCAAAGAGTCAGACACAACTAAATGCATACATGTATGTACTTTTTGTTTTAGTCTTGGAGCTGTGAGGTGCTAGGATCCCAGAGTGTCCACAGGGATCAACCAGACCGGCCTCTGCTTTCAGGGAGCTGGTAGTCTAGCTGGCTGTGTTCTGGGTTCCAGTGAAACTACAGAAGTGGAGTTTCCTCTCAACCTATATGAGACCAGCAGGGCTTTTCAGGATGGCACCAGGAAACTTTTAGTCTTGGCCTCATCCAATGAGAACGAGTAATCTTTATCTTATAGGGATACCGAAACTAGTTAGGAGGGGAACAGGGGAAGAGGTTTGCAGTTGGTGAAGGGGAAGTCTTCACAGCCTGGTAACTTAGCAAAATAACAAAGATATTTATCACTGTACTTTTCCAGAAAGGTTTGACCTAGCTTTTGGAAAACAATGGGGTGGATGGTAGACTTTTCAAAAATTAGTCAGCATAGGAAAATCCTACTCAGTGGAAAGAATTTAAAACTTCACATATCTATAAGTATATTAAACACTGAACCACTTATAAAATAAAGTCAACAGGGGGAGGAGGTATATAAATTACATTACTTCAAAACAATATTACACAAGTAATTAAAAGATTTTCAAATGGAATGAGAAAGGTATATGCTCAGGATATAATAGTAAGAAAAAGATAGGAAACTGTATTCACTATATACTTATTTGCTGATTTTAAAACCTCATAATATATTCACTCAATAAACATTTATTGACACCTCCAAGATGTGAACAACAGTCACTTCTGGATAGTAGGATCAAAAGTAGTTTTTTAAAGCTGGAGTTTTCAAAATTTCTACATTAAGTATGTATTACTCTTATCAACATAAAAAAAAATACATTACTCTTCCAGACATGCAAAGCATCATGCATTACACTCAATTAATCACATGCATATATGGTTTTAATTACAGAGCTTCCCTTCTGGGGCTCTGTAGAGGATCTAATCTCACCCCCTTGCTCTAATTTGCAGCATAACTAGAAAAGGTCACACAGCAAGCTCATGGCTGCACCAAGCTAGAACCCCACCCTCCTCACCCTGTCCAGGCTCCACTTGCCACACCACCACGGTGCAGACGTGACTGTTGTGTCTCCTTGGACTGCTCTGCTGTCTTTGGGCCAGAAAGGGAGATGGAGGGGGTGAGGGCGAAAGGGCAGAGATTCTCCTTCCAGATGGAAGGGTTAACCTCTGACCAAAGATGAGAAATCAGAGGTAGCTTATCCAGTGAAACAAAATCGTAAAATCATGAAGTTACCTCATTCCAGACAGGGTTGAGTTCATTATCAACTTTCTTTGTTTTCTTTTTCTCATCTGCAAATAAAAAATAAGAGCAATCAATTAGAAGTATCTGAAGATCCAACACTTTGGCCACCTGATGCAGAGAGCCAACTCATTGGAAAAGACCCTGATGCTGGGAAAGACTGAGGGCAGGAGAAGGGGAAGACAGAGGAGATGGTTGTATGGCATCATCATCCCTAAGGACATGAGTTTGAAACAACAACAGAACCAGTATCATTCATTCATTCATTCATTCATTCAAAGAACCTTCCCTCAGGGAAGGTAAAATGCCTACATTTTACCTTCATCTAACTAGGGTGGGGACTACCTGAATCAGTTTGCCAAACTGAATAGCATTTTTGGCCTAAATTTTTTTCCCATCCCTAAAGAGCCAAGAGATGGGAGACTCAAAATCACAGAAATGCCATAAGCCTCTGCTTCTCTCTCACCAAATCCTGCAGACCAAAGTCATCCAGAGCTTGTGTGATTCCCCAGCTTGTTGCGGAAAGTCAACAAAGGTAACCTTCAACCCATAGGTATCCCATTTGATAAATGAGGATACTGAGACTCCAAGGACTTGAGAAACGTGTCTGACCTCATGCAAGAGTGGTGCCTAATATAAACCTGGAATTTCAGCTCTGAAGCTCATGCTGCCTTTGCAAGCGATAAGACCCCAACACAGCTTAAAGATTAAGCCAGACTTGCTCACTGACATGAATCTGAGCAACCTCCGGTAAATAGTGGAGGACAGAGGATTCTCATGCTGCGGTCCATGGGGTTGCAAAGAGTTGGACATGACTTAGCAACAGAACAACAGACACCCCCACCCTCCCCGCAACAGACCTAATACAAGGTAATAATTAGTAGATGAATGCTTTCTAGGACCAGCGGAGAACTGGGGATTTTCCTTATTCCTGGATCATTTTTTTCCTGAAGACACAGGGTCTTCTTTCTGTGTGTCTGAGACCAGACAGTATGCCTACCCAGATGAGCAAATGTTAATCCAGCTCGTGCTTAAAGTTTCCTTGGAGCAAAGTCCAAAGAGCAGGGGCTTCTATTGAATCCCTAAGTCCCCAAATATGTAACAAAATAAAAGCTAATGTTTCAGTACAAAAGGTTTTGTAAGCCTTAGCTCACCAGTTTTTCTTCCTGTGTGTCTCCTTTACTATCACACAGAACACTCACAACATTCTGACAGCGGAATGTTGCTGCATTGGGCGGGGAATGTTCCCCCACCAAGCAATTTTCTGCAACAGCAGCTGGGTGTTCCACAACTCAACTCAGGTTAAGAGCTCAGTCCCACAAGACTGCCCCACCCCCCACTTCAGTCCAGATTGTCATCTGTGCTTCTAGCCAACTGGAGACAAATCTGAGGTTCCCATGACCCCATCGTTGGGTTCAATTAATTTGCTTGAGCAGCTCACAGAACTCAGGAGAACAGTTGCTCACCAGCTTACTGTAGGATTTAATCAACGATATAGACAAAGAGCCAGCTGAAGAGATATGCAGTGTGAGGTCTGAGAGGGTCCCAAGCACAGGGGCTTCTGTTACCGTGGAGTCGGGGTGCACCGCCCTCCTGGTACATGGATGTGCTCACCCACCTGCAAGGTCTCTCAACCCCATACTTCTGGGATGCTTAATGGAGGCTTCATCACATAGGCCTGATCAATTATTAACTCCATTTCTAGCCCTTCTCCCCACTTTAGAGAAGTGGGAGTGGGGCTGAACATTCCAAACTTCTAATCATGGCTTGGTCTTTCCGGTGACCAGCCCCCATCCAGGAGTCCACCCAGAGTGGCTTCATTAGAACCAAAGATGCTCCTAGTGCCCTCTCTTATCCCTTAGGAATTTACAAGGGTTTTAGGAGCTCTGTGCCAAGAACAATGAGCAGTGGGTCAGGGTGATGTACATTTTTTCTATCATCTCACATGACCCAATTTCCTGAAAACCCGACATACAATTATTTCCATCCCCCTTTCACAGCTAAGGAAACTGAGAAGTCAAGTAAGGAATTCCAAGTTACATTGCTATTAAGTGGGTCAAGGCTAGATTATGGACCCAGGCAGTCCCACGTCAGTGGCCATGCTCTGAACCACTCCTCAGCTTCCCCTCTACTGTAGTGGAATGGAGGAGGTAGTGGCTTTTGTTCAGCTGAATGTCACATTGCTAAGGCTCCCAGCACATGGCCAGCTCTGGGGCTAGCTACCTCATTCTTCCACGACCTCAGCATAGCAAAGCTATGAGTCAGCACCCTCACTCTGCTAACTTTTCCACTTGAGTAGGCTCCCATCGCCCTGCTGGCTTCCCTTTTCAAAGTTCAGCGGGACTCTACTCATCGGCTCATGCCTGGATCTATCCTGACAATGACTATGGGCTTTCTGTGCAGAGCCCCTCACTGGATTCTGAGGTCACCTAGAAGCGGTCCTGATTTCCCCTCCCACACTTCCTTATTGAGCCCACTCACTCTTCCCCTCATCTCACAGAAGCCTCTCAAGCTTTCTCTCTGGTTACAGTACCAGAAAGTGTGAGAGGCAAAAAGAAGCCCTGCAAAGGATGTTGAAATTGGAAATGGATGAGATGGCTTCCCTCCACAACTGCAGCTGCTCCCTCTAAAGAAGGATCTCCAGGTGCCAGGCTGTGCGTTCTACTGCGGTGTCTCTAAATCCTCACGCTAACCCTGCAAGTTAAACATTCTCAACAGGAATCAAGAAAAGCCGGTTAAGCTGTTCAAGCCACAGCTAAGAAGGAAACAGAAACAGAATCTGCACGTACATCTCCTAGCTTCATCGGTGTGTTTGCCACCACCGATGCGGCACTGGAAGCTGTCAGAAATACTGATTAAAGAAGAGGCACAGGCACGACGTGCGTAGTGGGCGTGGGATCCTGGGCAGTGGCCATGGGAAAAGTCCAAGGTCAGGTTTCAGGGTCCCCTAAAAGTGTCCAAGACCGTCTGCTCCAAGGCACAAAATATTACATCTGAGAGTGCTTCTGGAGACAGAGTTTATTGTTCTGATCAGATTCTCAGATGAGTTAAGAACCTGGACAAAGGTTAGGAATTTCTGCCTTTGACAAGCATGGAAGGGTTACCATTCATCTCACTGCAGCTCACCACCATGCTGGCTGGCTGCCTTATGCTGGGCTTTGGCTAGGGGAGGTGGGAGAATGGAGTGGAGACCTGAGTAGGGAAGGAGTGAATTTGAACCCTGAAGTCATGGCAGGCCTTCAAGAAAGAGATGGGCAACATGAGGTCCCAGCCAATAGGAAAAGCAAGAAGGCAGCAAATAACCTATAGACACTGAGCAGAAGCCTTAGGACTGGCAACACTGAAGGATGGTCTTGAAGCAAAATTCCAGTCTCCTCTAAGTCTCTAAGATCCCAGACAAGGAGCTAAGACAGGGGCTCCAGGGAAGCTTTGAAAAGGCCAGCATTTACTCACTTGAATTGAGTTCCAAGCCTGGTTACCAACCTGGGGATCAGTGTGGGAAGGCATGTTGCAAAGCTGTCTTGATGCCAAGCCTGGTACTAATGACTCTCCACCCCCAGTGGGGATTGTTCCAGAGTCAGCATCTGGAGAGTGTGATAAAGACCACCTGTTCATTCCTTCTCAAACATTCATTAAGCACCTACTATATGCTAATGGAGGGCTTCCCAGGTGGCCCGGTGGTAAAGAATCTGCCAGCCAACAGCAGGAGACACAGGAGGGGTTCCATCCCTGGGCCAGGAAGATTCCCCAGAAGGAGGAAATGACAACCCATTTCATTTCTATTTCCATTTTCTATTCTTGCTTAGAAAATTCCATGGACAGAGGAGCCTGGCGGGCTACAGTCCATGGGGTCCCCGAAGAGCGGGACACAAATGAGCATAAGGCCTAATAAGGATGTTGCTAATAACTAAAGAAAAAAAGAGTATAAGATAGCTCCTGGTCTTAAATCATTCCATCAGTGTAGTTTATGGGTTATTGAATAGAGGAACCAAACAAATCTTCCTGCATGTTTTCACCCAGTATAAAAAGTTCCATCATGTTTTATTTTTATCTTGGAGTTTCCTCCCATAAGAGAGGTAATAACGGGAATGATGACTGGCCAGGTCAGGGACCTCATAGCTCGGCCCACAGAAATGGTCTACTAAGTGAGTTCTTCCATGGCATTAATCAACTTCCTGATTCCTCCATCCAACAAATATTTCTGAAATATCAGTTGCTAAGCACTGAGCAGGTCGCTGTGCGAGATACAAAGATCCCCAAGACCTTGGGGTCTCGACCTTGGGGAGATAGATATGGCTACAGGTGTCTGATACAGAAAGAAAGCTTCTTTCAGAAAGAGGGGTATAGATGGAGATGCAGATTCAGAGGAAGTGGAGGTAACTTCACGCTGGGGAGCAGAGGCTGATTAGGGGTTGGAAGGAACAGGAAATGGGGAGCTGGGAAGAAAATGTCACTCCAGATGAGGGCAACAGCCTGGTGGGTCAGCCATGGATGGAGAACAAGTAATGTCTGGGGACACTGCACAGCCCAGTGGGATGGAACCACAGGATGTGTAAGAGAATCAAGGCAACCAGGCTGTGTGGGAAGGTTATGGTCACACCATGAAGCCCTGAATGCCAGGAAAAGCATCATTTGGCTGATTCAAGTCACTTAGGAAGGAGGATATTAGAAACTGACTGCATAACTTCAGAAATTCATTATCCAAGGCGAAAAACCAAGATTTGCTCAACAAATCTTCCAAGCCATACTCCTGAACACATGATTCCGCTGTCTTGAGAGCAGAGCAGAGGCGCTGAGTCCTAGCAGATGCTGCTGGTGGGGCTATCCATGTGGAATTTCCTGCCACACCTGGTACCTGCGCAGAATACTGATGCTAATAGTATTAGCATCAGCCAGGTCTGTATTAAATCCTTCACATACATCATTTAACTTTAACCCTTGTATCCAGCCTAAAAAGTAGGCACTGTTAATATCCCCAATCTGCAAATGAGCAAAGCAAGCCCAGAATGTTGGGTAACTTGCTCAGGGTCAGGGAGCTAGGAAGAAATCGTCTGATTCAGGACTAGTCTGGCCCCACCCTCCTACCTCTCTGGCTAATAAGGAAAGATTAAGAAGTTGGCATTAGCTCCTTGCTTTCTGGAGAAACCTAGCCCAACCCCTTCCAAGAAGGAGGCTCTGATTTTTTAATCAAGATGTGTCCACATTACATTTTATTGAAAGCCTATTTTCACACATAAACATGTCAGCCAAAAAAGAAAGTACATAAATTCCACTCTTATCAACAACCACAGTCACACACTTATTATTCAATTCCATATTTTTTTTTTAAAGGTCTCAGCCGCAGGCACTAGTCAGTAGATTAAATTACCAGAAACTCTTCCCCCTCCTTCACACTCCTACCTCCCCCATTTCCACCTCTAATGTTATGAAGATATCTGTTTCTTCCTATGGTAAAGAATTAAAAACTTTCAACCTAGAATATACGAATCGATTCAAATGCAGAATACACTCTGGACCACTTTGGACTCAGAGGCATTTTTTGAAACATTTCCTGGTTTTTTTTTTTTATTAACTACAATTACTTCTCTCTCANGGTGGTAAAGAATCTGCCAGCCAACAGCAGGAGACACAGGAGGGGTTCCATCCCTGGGCCAGGAAGATTCCCCAGAAGGAGGAAATGGCAACCCATTTCATTTCTATTTCCATTTTCTATTCTTGCTTAGAAAATTCCATGGACAGAGGAGCCTGGCGGGCTACAGTCCATGGGGTCCCGAAGAGCGGGACACAAATGAGCATAAGGCCTAACAAGGATGTTGCTAATAACTAAAGAAAAAAAGAGTATAAGATAGCTCCTGGTCTTAAAACATTCCATCAGTGTAGTTTATGGGTTATTGAATAGAGGAACCAAACAAATCTTCCTGCATGTTTTCACCCAGTATAAAAAGATCCATCATGTTTTATTTTTATCTTGGAGTTTCCTCCCATAAGAGAGGTAATAACGGGAATGATGACTGGCCAGGTCAGGGACCTCATAGCTCAGCCCACGGAAATGGTCTACTAAGTGAGTTCTTCCATGGCATTAATCAACTTCCTGATTCCTCCATCCAACAAATATTTCTGAAATATCAGTTGCTAAGCACTGAGCAGGTCGCTGTGCGAGATACAAAGATCCCCAAGACCTTGGGGTCTCGACCTTGGGGAGATAGATATGGCTACAGGTGTCTGATACAGAAAGAAAGCTTCTTTCAGAAAGAGGGGTATAGATGAAGATGCAGATTCAGAGGAAGTGGAGGTAACTTCACTTTGGGGAGCAGAGGCTGATTAGGGGTTGGAAGGAACAGGAAATGGGGAGCTGGGAAGAAAATGTCACTCCAGATGAGGGCAACAGCCTGGTGGGTCAGCCATGGATGGAGAACAAGTAATGTCTGGGGACACTGCACAGCCCAGTGGGATGGAACCACAGGATGTGTAAGAGAATCAAGGCAACCAGGCTGTGTGGGAAGGTTATGGTCACACCGTGAAGCCCTGAATGCCAGGAAAAGCATCATTTGGCTGATTCAAGTCACTTAGGAAGGAGGATATTAGAAACTGACTGCATAACTTCAGAAATTCATTATCCAAGGCAAAAAACCAAGATTTGCTCAACAAATCTTCCAAGCCATACTCCTGAACACATGATTCCGCTGTCTTGAGAGCAGAGCAGAGGCGCTGAGTCCTAGCAGATGCCGCTGGTGGGGCTATCCATGTGGAATTTCCTGCCACACCTGGTACCTACGCAGAATACTGATGCTAATAGTATTAGCATCAGCCAGGTCTGTATTAAATCCTTCACATACATCATTTAACTTTAACCCTTGTATCAAGCCTAAAAAGTAGGCACTGTTAATATCCCCAATCTGCAAATGAGCAAAGCAAGCCCAGAATGTTGGGTAACTTGCCCAGGGTCAGGGAGCTAGGAAGAAATTGTCTGATTCAGGACTAGTCTGGCCCCACCCTCCTACCTCTCTGGCTAATAAGGAAAGATTAAGAAGTTGGCATTAGCTCCTTGCTTTCTGGAGAAACCTAGCCCAACCCCTTCCAAGAAGGAGGCTCTGATTTTTTAATCAAGATGTGTCCACATTACATTTTATTGAAAGCCTATTTTCACACATAAACATGTCAGCCAAAAAGAAAGTACATAAATTCCACTCTTATCAACAACCACAGTCACACACATTATTCAATTCCATATTTTTTTTTTAAAGGTCTCAGCCGCAGGCACTAGTCAGTAGATTAAATTACTAGAAACTCTTCCCCCTCCTTCACACTCCTACCTCCCCCATTTCCACCTCTAATGTTATGAAGATATCTGTTTCTTCCTATGGTAAAGAATTAAAAACTTTCAACCTAGAATATAAGAATTGATTCAAATGCAGAATACACTCTGGACCACTTTGGACTCAGAGGCATTTTTTGAAACATTTCCTGTTGTTTTTTTTTATTAACTACAATTACTTCTCTCTCAGATCTTTGAAGGTCAACACTGCAGTAATTAACTCTCATGCCAACCTCCCAATAAGGTTTCCGAAGAACTGAACAAGCACTCTTTACCAAGCCACCACACCCTCTGGCACGGAAAATTTCCTTTGCTGTTCACCGACCAAACAGCGTGCTGAACTCTTACTGAAGAGGTGAGAGCGACACAATGACTCATAAGTCTGTACTGGTCCATCCAGGCCGAAAGGACCAGCTGCTGCTGCTAAGTCACTTCAGTCGTGTCTGACTCTGTGCGACCCCATAGATGGTAGCCCACCAGGCTCCCCAGTTCCTGGGATTCTCCAGGCAAGAATGCTGGAATGGGTTGCCATTTCCTTCTCCAATGCATGAAAGTGAAGAGTGAAAGGGAAGTCGCTCAGTTGTGTCCGACTCTTAGCAACCCCATGGACTGCAGCCTACCAGGCTCCTCTGCGCATGGGATTTTCCAGGCAAGAGTACTGGAGTGGGGTGGTCTAGATGCTGCTGTGAAGGTATTTTATAGATGTGATTAACAATCTATAAAATTGTTTAATTTCAACTGTTTTCTAGTAGAGCCGATCACTCTCTGTAAGGTGGGTGGGCCTATAGCTGAAAGCCTTAAGAGAAAAAACTGAAGTTTTCCCTCTCTTCCTGGAGAAAAACGAATTTTGCCTCAATACTGTATCAGAAACCCCACCCAAGACATCAGCCCGCTGACCTGCCCTTGAGGTTTCAGTCTCAAGACTACAGTGTCAACCCTTACCTGAATTTCCAGCCTGCAGTTGGGCTGCACCCCACAGGCCTATGAGGCCTGTGTTTGACCAGCTTCAAGACCAGGAAAGAGCCTGGAGTCAGCAACAGAGACGTCATCAGTGGTTTAGTGGATGGGGGAGCTCACACGTCTGAAGCCAGGTTCTAAAGCAATACCCCACTGCATGGGGCAGACAGTGGGGAGGGCGCGGCAGCAGTCTTTGCTTCCAGGGCAAAGGGGAGGTTATTAGTTTTAGGGGAATTGATGTCAGGTGGTCTCATTTGTTACCAGGGAAAGGAGCGTGTCCCTCACTGCCCCCTTCCAAAGAACAAGCAACACCTGGGGCCTGGGGCAAGCACCTAGGAAGGTCAGTCAGATGACTGGGATGCAGGTGAAATAGGCAAGGGATGTGCGGAGAGCAAGGGAACAGCCATCTTGAGTGGCCTGTCCATACATCTGCCCCACAAATTTCAGTCTTGCTGACTCTACAAATGCATGAGCCCTCTCCCTCCCCCTTCTCTGCCTCTGCCTCTTTCTCCATTTATATATACATATATACTATTGGTTCCAGAGAAATGGGACCATCTGGTAACACCAAGTGGGCACGGAAGTAACAACATTACAATGGTAACAGATTTTACACACTTCAAAACCATACATCCCATTGAACCTAACAACCCTGCAAGGAGAAAGCAGGTATGAGTCCAGCTTTTCTGACTGGACTTTCAAATCAGGCAACTCTCCATTTCTCTGAACTGTTATCAGGGAGACATAAGGTTCAATCACTAAACTCAGAGTCCCTCCTCAATGAACTAGGGAATTTAGACTAGAGGAGCTCTAAGTTTCCCACCAGGTTCAACAGAACATGAGTTTTCTGAAGTCCCCCCAAGTCCTGACTGATTAGACTGCTGCATCTTACTGAGATAGCCCCAGGAGAAGTGGGGGTGCTATTTACAAAGCTTCCACATGTAACTCAGCTCTTTGGTGAAAGTATTAGTCACTCAGTCATGTTTGGCCTTAGGAGAAGGCAATGGCACCCCACTCCAGTACTCTTGCCTGGAAAATCCCACGGACAGAGGAGCCTGGTAAGCTGCTGTCCATGGGGTCGCTAACAGTCAGACACGACTGGGCAACTTCACTTTCACTTTTCACTTTCCTGCATTGGAGAAGGAAATGGCAACCCACTCCAGTGTTCTTGCCTGGAGAATCCCAGGGACGG
>SJYQ01002713.1:807626-829123 GCA_006410935.1 Redunca redunca | reverse complement strand
AGATCCAACCAGTCCATTCTGAAGGAGATCAGCCCTGGGATTTCTTTGGAAGGAATGATGCTAAAGCTGAAGCTCCAGTACTTTGGCCACCTCATGCGAAGAGTTGACTCATTGGAAAAGACTCTGATGCTGGGAGGGATTGGGGGCAGGAGGAGAAGGGGACGACCCAGGATGAGATGGCTGGATGGCATCACTGACTCGATGGACGTGAGTCTGAGTGAACTCCGGGAGTTTGTGATGGACAGGGAGGCCTGGCGTGCTGCGATTCATGGGGTCGCAAAGAGTCGGACACAACTGAGCGACTGAACTGAACTGAAGATTCAAGCCCAAACAGTGTGGCTCCAGTGACTGTGCTCCTGACTCTGACTTCACAGCATTACTGTGAACACTGGATATGATACAGAAAGGATATAGCAGGTTTCTTTTGGTATATGATAGATACTCCATATTAGTTCTCCTTCCTTATCCCTTTCTGCTTCTCTGCTGTATCTCCTCTAGTTCTACAATTCCATATAAGATCTAAAATCTACCTATCATTTATCTATATCTTTAAGAAAAAAGTCACATATATATAGCCAATGCAGGGCAGGTTTTTATACTGATAGGCCAATACCTTTAGTAGCGTATCTGACTCTTTCTTACAAGTCTTTTGATCAGCTTCCAAGCCAGGACAGGCGGCCATCAGGGGATGAAATGAGAGACAGAGGCTCATCTGAGTGATTATAGAAAACTCTTACCTACCCAGAGCTCATAATTTGATGGTTCAATGTTCTTCCCTCTGAATAGTGGGAGTTGAGCTGTATTTCTTATACTGGAAAGCAGAATGAAGTGTATGGAAGTTCCAAACACTGGGAAGGTTTTTGACTTGGTTGAGAAATTTCTCTGAACTATACTGGTGAAAGCACTAAGAGGTTCGTGAAGCTACTCCTCTGAGAAAGATGATAGAGAATTAAATGGAACCAGCCACATGCAGAACATCAGGGATTAGTAGTGATTTTGTTTAACGAAAAGATAATGACACACATGATAGAAACAGCCTTCCTTCCAGTTCCTCATCCTATGATGCTTGATGATGGTACCCATGGTAAGCCTCACAGACCTCTTTCCCTGTGATGTCAGCAGAGTTCACGGAGCCCTTTTCTACATAGCAATCCTCACAGCCACTGGGCATTCGGTGGCTGTTCACGTGTAAGTTGTCTCCATTCTGAGCATTCTTAGAATGAATTTACAGCCAGTGCTTGCTTGTATGCTGATGATAATCAGGTATTTTAGCAACATGATGATGTATTGCAGAGTCTTTGTATTTCTTTATTTTTTTTTTAACTGATGTATAACTAACATAACATTATATTGGCTTTGGGTGTATGACATTATTATTCTCAATTTCTGTATGCTACAAAGTGATCATCACAGTAAGTCCAGTTAACATTCATCACCATATGTAGCTACAAAATTTTTTGGATGAGGCCCATGTACTTTAGGAACATGATGATGTATTATAGAGTCATAGTTCTTTTAAATTCTGTATTCTATTCTTCGTAAGTCCTTCAGACATGAGGGCTTTTTTCTATAGTTCTTGATGCCTGGATCTCTCGAAGACTCTTCTATGGAGGCAGCTAAGACCTGTCTAAGGAATTTTCTTTTTCATTTGCATTCAATGGAATTGTATCTCATATCTAATGTATTTGACATGTAACCTAAGTGTATCTACAATTATGACATATTCAGATGGTTAATATTTAGAACTGACCATGGCTTTGGAAAAAGATGTTGTGAATATGAATCCTCAGCTTACGAACTGTAGAACCCTGCCTCCCCCACCAAAAAAAAGACTTTTTTCTCCTGTGTCTCTATTTCCTTGTCTGTAAAATGAGAATACTATTAGATTTGTCTTCCCATGTTTGGGGGAAGAATTAAATAACTTAATACATGTGAAGGGCTCACAATAGTGCCAGGAATATAGTAACAGCCCAACACATCTTAGATGGCTAAATAGCAGTATTAGGCCACCAGCTCTGCAGTGAAACTACCTGGAGTCATATTCAAGCTTTGGCTGTTGCCGATGTATAACCACGGCATGTAATCTAATCTGTCAAAGCCTCAGTCTGCTCAGCTGTTAAATGGGAACAATAGCACATGATTTTAAGGTATTCAGGATGATTAAGTTACACATTTGATGTAAAATGTTACGTACAACTTCTGGCACAAGATAACTCATTGATATTTTGGATGGTTATTGTCAACATGGGATTTGGGATGATAATGTGATGGTAATAATATAAGGGTACTGACTAAACAGAACCTGAAACTCCACTCTCTTTTTCTATTGACAGGGTCAGAATTGGACGAAGATTTGGGAAATCAATAAAACATTCTGTCTTAGACATCTTTGGGGAAATCTTGCATGGCTGGGCACACAGATTCTCATTTTATACTGAATGTAAGTGGCCCCCCAGATCTCCCGAGATTCTTCTATATTCTTTGAAGTTACCCAAGGATGCTGAAAGAGACATAGCAAGTCCTTGAAGATAAATCCCCTGTATCTAGAACTGTGGGAAAACAGAAAACAAAACAAAACAAAAAAAAACCAACCCTCAGCACCCAAAGCACTTACCCCAAGGAAAGAAAGAAGCTAATGCCACAGACAATGCCTAAGATACTCCCAATACATTCTTGTGTTGCCTGATAAGATTCTGACCTAAGAACTTTTCACTTTCCCCATGGACTCTTCTGAATCTAACCTTTCCAGATTTTAACAGCACAATTATATGTTGAAAATTATGTTTGCTTAGGTGCTCTCAATCTTGCTAGGCTTGTCGTCTTTTCAGATATTAAATCCCTTATCTATAAGCTCATTTTGAAATTATTTATTCCCTTATATTTTGGGAATGTAAAATTTATTTAAATGAACAACATTTTCAACATTGACAAGACACTTATCCAATGGATTCTGCCATTGCTGCAAATAAGCTACTTCTCTTATCTTTTCAGATAAAGTATCTGGCTGGGTTACTGCTCTTATTTTCTCATTATTGAAAGTGACTTTTGAGACCCTCATGAAGATCACACAGATGTGCAATAAAGATATAAATATTTTTCTATTTCGTTTTATAACACAATTTTCTCCCTTTCTCTCTCTCACACATACACATTTATTAGGGCCTTTAGAGAATGTCTAGGAAGCAACAGCCATGGCATTGTTGTTAAAAATAATAAATATAAAGAAATCATTCTCCCAAAGAGTTATCATCTTGGGTAAGAGAAAAAAAAGAGTCTTATTAAATAATAGTAATATTGTTTATGTAATCTTTGTTGAAAGATTCAACAGAGTGAAAATGGTCCTATTACATGACCTTGGATGGTGCACTTGACCTCTCTGTGATACTGGGTATAGAAAGGTGATAAAAATCTTGGCTCTCTTAGTTGAAGGTATGAAAGTGCAAGTGTTGGTCTTTCAGTCGTATACAACACTTGCAACCCCATGTACTATAGCCCATAGGTTCCTCTGTCCTTCAAATTCTCCAAGTAAGAATACTGGAATGGATAGACATGCCCTTCTCCAATGGATCGTCCAGACCCAGGAATCAAACCCCAGTCTCCTACATTGCAGGCAGATTCTTTACCATCTGAGCCACTAGGAAAGCCCTTTGAAGGTATGCTACAGATTTAAAGAGTTAATATTTATATTATATGTGAACTAATCAGAACTTTCAGTTCAGTCAGTTCAGTCGCTCAGTCGTGTCCCACTCTGTGACCCCATGAATCGCAGCACGCCAGGCCTCCCTGTCCATCACCAGCTCCCGGAGTTCACCCAAACTCACGTCCATCGAGTCTGTGATGCCATCCAGCCACCTCATCCTCTGTGGACCCCTTCTCCTCCGGCCCTTAATCCCTCCCAGCATCAGGATCTTTTCAAATGAGTCAACTCTTCGCATGAGGTAGCTAAAGTATTGGAGTTTCAGCTTCAACATCAGTCGTTCCAACGAACACCCAGGACTGATCTCCTGTAGAATGGACTGGTTGAATCTCTTTGCAGTCCAAGGGACTCTCAAGAGTCTTCTCCAACACCACAGTTCAAAAGCATCAATTCTTCAGCACTCAGCTTTCTTCACAGTTCAACTTTCACATCCATACGTGACCACTGGAAAAACCATAGCCTTGACTAGATGGACCTTTGTTGGCAAAGTAATGTCTCTGCTTTTCAATATGCTATCTAGGTTGGTCATAACTTTCCTTCCAAGGAGTAAGCATCTTTTAATTTCATGGCTGCAATCACCATCTGCAGTGATTTTGGAGCCCAATATAGTAAAGTCTGACACTGTTTCCACTGTTTCCCCATCTATTTCCTGTGAAGTGATGGGACCACATGAGAAGACTTTAGATGAATAGAAAACTTATTAAAATATTCTCATTATATCTGCATAATGATTTGATGATGAAAAACAATGATACTGGTTTAAAATTTTAGCAAGATATGCAGGTTTACACATAGATTAAAATGCCTGAAAATAAAGAATATTTAACCCAATAACATGAAGTCCAAAGTGTATTTCTGGGATCCTCTTCCAACAAGCCACTTGCTAGACCAAGCAATACTCTACACACTTCAAAAATATTTTATTCTTGTAAAGTCCTAGTGTGACATATATTTTATCAGGTTGGTAAAAGAGATCTTTTGGGTTTTTCCATAACATCTTACTGAAAAATCTGAATGAACTTTTTTGCCAACCCAATATTATCTCCCTTTAATTGATGAGGAAACTAGAGCGCATGTTTGTTAAGAAATAATGCTCAAAGGTTCAGAGTTAGAACATGAGCTAGTCAGAGACATGGATCAGTCTTATTCCAGAAAAAAGGGCAACAAAACCCAAAGGCGAGGGAAAAAAAAGGCTCCACCACAAATGCAGTTACATTGTGCTTATCCTTGTATGGACAGTCCTTGGCATCTTCCATTTAGGTTACTCAGGAATTTCTCTTGAAAGCAATGGAGCAGCCATTTTTTTCATTTTGTTAAAGTTCACTCTTCTGCTTACCTTATTTTAAAAAGAAAATATTCTAACATGTTGAGAATAAACTCTTCTGTACCTTAAGTTTGAACAATACACTGTTAATTCCACTATCCCCATTTACTCCTTAGACCATTCCCAAGAATAAGAAATGTTAAAGGCAGAATGGTTGTCTGAGGAGGCCTTACAAATAGCTGTGAAAAGAAGAAAAGCTAAAGGCAAAGGAGAAAAGGAAAGAGGTACCCATCTGAATGCAGATTTCCAAAGAATAGCAAGGAGAAATAAGAAAGCCTTCCTCAGTGATCAGTGCAAAGAAAGATGAAAACAATAGAATGGGAAAGACTATCGATCTCTTTCAGAAAATTAGAGATACCAAGGGAACATTTCATGCAAAGATGGGCACAATAAAGGACAGAAATGGTATGGACCTAACAGAAGAAGAAGATATTAAGAAGAGGTAGCAGGAAAACGCAGAAGAACTGTGCAAAAAAGATCTTCACGGTCCAGATAATCATGAGGATATGATCACTCACCTAGAGCCAGACATCCTGGAATGCAAAGTCAAGTGGGCCTTAGGAAGCATCACTATGAACAAAGCTAGTAGAGGGGATGGAATTCCAGTGNAAAAAAGAAAATATTCTAACATGTTGAGAATAAACTCTTCTGTACCTTAAGTTTGAACAATACACTGTTAATTCCACTATCCCCATTTACTCCTTAGACCATTCCCAAGAATAAGAAATGTTAAAGGCAGAATGGTTGTCTGAGGAGGCCTTACAAATAGCTGTGAAAAGAAGAAAAGCTAAAGGCAAAGGAGAAAAGGAAAGAGGTACCCATTTGAATGCAGATTTCCAAAGAATAGCAAGGAGAAATAAGAAAGCCTTCCTCAGTGATCAGTGCAAAGAAAGAGGAAAACAATAGAATGGGAAAGACTATCGATCTCTTTCAGAAAATTAGAGATACCAAGGGAACATTTCATGCAAAGATGGGCACAATAAAGGACAGAAATGGTATGGACCTAACAGAAGAAGAAGATATTAAGAAGAGGTAGCAGGAAAACGCAGAAGAACTGTGCAAAAAAGATCTTCACGGTCCAGATAATCATGAGGATATGATCACTCACCTAGAGCCAGACATCCTGGAATGCAAAGTCAAGTGGGCCTTAGGAAGCATCACTACAAACAAAGCTAGTAGACGGGATGGAATTCCAGTTGAGCTATTTCAAATCCTAAAAGATCATGCTGTGAAAGTGCTGCACTCCATATGCCAGCAAATTTGGAAAACTCAGCAGTGGCCACAGGACTGGAAAAGGTCAGTTTTCATTCCAATCCCAAAGAAAGGCAATGCCAAAGAATGCTCAAACTACCGCACAATTGCATTCATCTCACACACTAGCAAAGTAATGTCCAAAGTTCTTCAAGCCAGGTTTCAATAGTACATGAACCATGAACTTCCTGATGTTCAAGCTGGTTTTAGAAAAGGCAGAGGAACCAGAGATCAAATTGCCAACATCCATTGGATCATCAAAGAAGCAAGAGAGTTCCAGAGAAACATCTACTTCTGTTTTATTAACTACACCAAAGCCTTTGACTGTGTGAATCACCACAAACTGTGGAAAATACAAGATCACCAGACTTTCCTTTTGAGAAATCTGTATGCAGGTCAGGAAGCAACAGTTACAACATGACATGGAACAACAGACTGGTTCCAAATCGGGAAAAGAGTATGTCAAGGCTGTACATTGTCACCCTGCTTATTTAACTTCTATGCAGAGTACATCATGAGAAATGCTGGACTGGATGAAGCACAATCTGGAATCAAGATTTCCAGGAAATATATCAATAACCTCAGATATACAGATGATACCACCCTTATGGCAGAAAGTGAAGAACTAAAGAGCCTCTTGATGAAAGTGAAAGAGGAGAGTGCAAAAGTTGGCTTAAAACTCAACATTTAGAAAACTAAGATCACGGCATCTGGTCCCATCACTTCATGGCAAATAGATGGGGAAACAGTGGAAACAGTGACAGACTTTATTTTGAGGGGGCTCCAAAATCACTGCAGATGGTGACTGCAGCCATGAAATTAAAAGATGCTTGCTCCTTGGAAGAAAAGTTATGACCAACCTGTACACCATGAAAGTCACTTAGTAGACTCCTTGCGACCCCATGGACTATACAGTCCATGAAATTCTCCAGGCCAGAATACTGGAGTGGGTAGCCTTTCCCTTCTCCAGGGGATCTTCCCAACCCAAGGATCGAACCCAGGTCTCCTGCACTGCAGGTGGATTCTTTACCAGGTGAGCCACAAATGAAGCCACCCTAGACAGCATATTAAAAAGCAGTGACATTACTTTGCCAACAAAGGTCCATCTAATCAAAGCTATGGTTTTTCCACTAGTCATGTATGGATGTGAGAGTTGGACTATAAAGAAAGCTGAGTGGCAAAGAATTGATGCTTTTGAATTGTGGTGTTGGAGAAGACTCTTGAAAGTCCCTTGGACTGCAAGGAGATCCAACCAGTCCATCCTAAAGGAGATCAGTCCTGATTAGGAGATCAGTCCTGAGTGTTCATTGGAAGGACTGATGCTGAAGCTGAAGCTCCGACACTTTGGCCACCTGATGCGAAGAACTGGCTCACTGGAAAAGACTCTGATACTGGGAAAGACTGTAGGCAGGAGGAGAAGGGGACAACAGAGGATGAGATGATTGGATGGCATCATCAACTCAACAGATATGAGTTTGAGAAAACTTTGGGAATTGGTGATGGTCAGGGAGGCCCAGCGTGCTGCGGTCCATGGAATCGCAAAGAGTCGGACATGACTGAGTGACTGAACCGAACTGAACTTAAAAATCTAGACCTTTCTGTTGTTGTTGCTTTTTATCATAATGACCATCTTCTGCACTCTGATTAAAAAAAAAGAAAAAGAAAATGAATCTTTATCTCAAGGATTGGGTCTACAGACATTCTTGCCTAAGGATAGTTACAGCCCATTTTGATTAATAATATAGATAAAGGAAAGGCTAATTATGCATAAATTCCTCCACTAGTATTTTTGGTGTTTGATTGTTCGACTGGGATAGTACACAAGAATGCATAATTATTCCTGTGCAGAGTACAGGGGATTCAGCAGCCAGAGTAATTGCTATAATATTAAATTCAATCTTGACATTACCTCTTGGCTCAAAAATCTCTCAAGGCTTTGTGTAAGTTATAAAATCCAAATCCCTAAAAATGGTCTTTAAGACCTAGCACACTGTGCCCATACCTAGCCATTTCTCTGACTTCATTGTCTATATTCTATGTCTCAATTCACTTTGCTCTAGACAAATTGGCTTTTTGATGTTCCCTTAACAACTCTCAACCCAGACCCTTTCTACATACTGCCTCTTTTCATTAAATATGCTCCCTCTCACTGAGATATTTTCTTGAGGTCTTTGCTTAAACACCTTTTCAGTGATGCTGTCCTCTGTGGCATATTTCCTCTCTGGCACCCCTCGGTTTCTCTTTATGGCACTAATCATAACGTGACAGGTTCATAATTTGAAATTTACCTTCTTTACTTTGTCGACACTCTCCTTACTCTTATGAAGAGTTAAGCTCCCTGAAGGAAGAGGGATTTGTCTCTTGTTTATTGATAAATTCTAGAGTGTTGTTTGTATGTAGATTCTCTGTATATATTTGCATTGAAATATAAATAAATGAATAAAAGAATGCACAATGGCAGCACAGAACTATTGGTAGAGGTATTGTGATTTTCGAATCTTTGCTGAGACAAACTTGAAGCTATCCTGCCAGAAAGATATCAGCTTAATAAAAAAGTTGCTGAACTATAATAATCTTATTTTCTTTATATTATCAGGGTCATAAGAGGCCCTAATGATGGCAAAAGAATTTTACATTGGTAATGTTTTCATCTATATGTTACAGTCCTATACCATACCAGGTCGAATATAGGAATAGTGTTCAAGCTACTTGCTTGAACTACAGAGCTATACATGTCATTCTGTTCTTCCCATCATAGACATTTTTTACTTTGCAAAATGTAAATCTGATTTTAACCCAGCACATTAAGTTTTTGTTGTGTTTTCGTTGCATTTATGATAAATATTTAACAAGAGGCATAGGATGCTATATTCTGCCTTCTTCTAGACCCTTGCTTTCTCAGATTGTTTTCACATCACTTTGACAGTTGCCTTCTCACTCTAGTCATGATTTCCTGTTTTTGGAATACAAAATATTTCCTCCTATGTATGACTCTTCTGGACTGAATTGCCTAACTCACCCTCTCCCTTCACCTAAACAATTTCTATTTATTCCCCAGAATTTGGTGGTCCAGTCATTACTTCTAGGAAAATTCCCTCACCTTTTGGCCAAATCCCCCTTGCTCTTGCAAACATACTTTCTTTCAGGTTCCAGTTGCAATTTGGTGTAACAATTTGGCTATTAGACTTCTCCTTTGTTAGACTTTCATCATGGAAGCAGAGGCTATATTTGTCCTCTTAACTACGTCTCTACCCAGCACTGCTTAGCACAGTGTCTAGCCTGTGGCCATGTTGAAGAATGCGTTGAGGAAGTGAAGGAAATAACACTCACGTGTTTTTACTACCTGCAGCTACAGCAGAACTCTGGTACTCCAGACACTAAGGTTGATAAGCTAGGCTGATTTTGCACTTTAAGAAATCGTTGGCCAAGTTCTTTCTAAATCCATTGTTTTCCTTTTCCTCTAGTTTTTTTTTTTTTTTTTAATTATTGTTTGGTTGGGAGGGAAAGTGTATGATCCTGAGTAAGTTATCCTCTATGAGTCTAATTCTTCATATATACTGAAAATTCACCTCATGAGTTTCTAAAGAATTTAAATGACAAAATGACTATGGTTTTAAATAATAAGAGCAGTAATAATTCAATAATGCTAGTTTCGAGCTTCCTATGTATACAACATTGTACTAGTATTTTATATAAATTACTTTATTTCACCCTTCTAGAATCTATTAATTAATATAATAATAGCAAAATTTTTGGAGTACTTTCTTTGTGCCAAGGTTTGCCTAAATTATTTTCTCTGGCCCTTTTGTCTTTGAGAAGTAGATGACTTTGCTAATAAGGCTTGAATACGGTAGAAAAAATTTTAAGGTCACATTAGTTTATCAGTTGCAAGATTGTTGTTGAAAGTAATTTTTGTATTTCTTCATAAACAAGATAAGAAACTAATTAAAAGAAATACTCAAAGTTATGCAACTGGGTATGGCAAAACCCACCGCAATATTGTAAAGTAACTAGCCCTCAATTAAAATAAAGACATAGATTTATTTTAAAGTTATGCAACTTGGATACTGGTAATGTAATTCTCAAAGTGACCCTGGAGATAAATTACTATCAAGATTCAATTTTACAAATCTTGGAAATGAGATTAATTGATTTGACCCACTACATCATGAGTACAGTGAAGACAGAAGACATTTCTTTTTTATTCTTAGTGACACACGTATTGCTCTACATAATGCAGGTGCTTAATAATATTTATGGAATTAAATCATTCAAGTCATCAGTCAAGACAGAACCAAGATTAAACCAAATCTCGTGACCTTTAATATGAGATTCATTACGTTAAATATGATGCTAATAAGTGACTAGGATCAGTTTAATGCTTGCCTTGCTAAACAGTGTCATCATTAATAATAACAGTAAGATTATAACATATCACAGGTGATTTTATCACCACTACAGTTATTGTAAGAGAAACTGCAAATCCTCGTTTGGACTTTATCTCCAGTCACCTCTTTCTGCCATTACTTTCCTAACAGATGCATCCTAGCACCAGAGATCCAAGTCTCCTCTTTAGGTCTCAAAGGCAGCAAAGAAGAGACATAGCTATAAATCCGTTCACAGCATGGCTCAGTTCCTTGGGTGGCAGCAGGTTGCTGCCTTTCATGGAATCCCACAAGTGAAATGCAAAATAAATGGCAATGATGGGTGGGTGGTGGTGGTGGAAATGAACCCCCACCATGCGCTACTTGCAAAGAGATTAAAGGGTTTGCAGAGAGGGAAACATACAAATACAGTTCCAGTGGGAAAGTTAAAAGGGGTTGAGTTTTTTCAAACAAAGAAAGGGGAGGGTAGCGAGCAACCTAATTAACAGTCTTGAAAGAATGGCTTGGCTTTCTGACCATAGATGGCAATGTCCAGCGCTTCTCAAACCTGTCACTGAGTGAAGGATGAAATATACACTATTGAAGGAAAGACTGGGGTATGACAGAAGGAATTCCTATTGCTGAAAACATTTATTTCCTCCCTGAACTTGAACATGAGCAACTGTTAAATATCTTCCTTTTGATAATTGTAAAGAAAAATACCCTTGTATGTTGATGAATCGAAGTCCTGTCCTATACAAAAGAAGTTTTCAACTCACCTCAATATCTTGATAACATCCCTCCTAGATCTAAGATTACGCAGTTCAAAACCTGTTTTGCTTTTTTGTCTGTTTTTTTTTGTTTGTTTGTTTAAATCCTTGATGATGATATTTGTAGCATATCAGTTCAATCAAAGAAATAAGCTACCTATTAAAAGACCACTTAACTCAAGAAATCCCAGGAAGGTCATCAGAACTATTGGGTTTAGTTTCTTATAAATCCGAGTATGCTTATATGTCAACAAACAAACAAATGAAAAACAGAAAGAAGGGAATATCACTGGCAAAGGCATTAGTATATCCTGATTCAGGACCTGTATTATGCATCAATGACTAGGAAATCCTTGTAATTTTCAGGTCACTAGAAAACATCACCAGCCAGAAATGTTTATCCACTACTCTGTTATGGTCTGAAATTTCTACTGCTAGTCAAAGGCTGATTTCAATTAAGAAATTTCTATTTTTATGCACATGTTAAGACTATAAATGCTTTTGGGATAGTGAAGCTTTAGACAGTTTTCAAACATAGCTATCACTCTAGACAATGAAAGAGTGAGACACTGTAGAATTCTGTTTGGGAGACAAACCAGACAAACAGGCCAATACGATGCAGCACCGACTGGAACAGACTGAGAGGAAATGAGCCCAGAGAAGCCAAAAGTAGAATGAAGGCATCTGCGTGGAGTTTAAGAGCTTTCTCAAGCCAGAATGTAGGAGAAAACCAATTTTCAGAAGCTTTGAAAGCCAGTTTTTAAGCACAGCCATTACTAAAGCTTAAGTTATATAATATAAATAAATCACAGAAAAAATAAAGTTAATAAATGCTCAAAACACACCATCTCATAATTATTCTGTTGCATTTTATTATTATCTATGGCTTTTCGCTATTTACAAAGAAATACTACATAATGATGAACTAAGGAGCCTGTTTTCCCAACTCTGTTTAGCGATGTTATATTGATAGCTTTCAATTAGCCATGGCTGAAGTATTTATATCATGCAAATTGGTTCATGTTACAAATCAATGACCTCTGTTTTAAACCGATAGAGTCCATTGTTAAGCATACTACGACTATAAAAGTTTATGAATGGTGTTAGCTTCTCACAGGAGTAATAAAGGTCAGCTGATGGGCATAGAAAAAGACCAAGCTCCCAGGCTGAAGCAGTTAATTCCAAAGTATTTTCAATTCTTTAGCACAAACATTATCTTTGGATGATGAATAACAAGTTTGTAATTTCTGCTGCTCACCAAGTCCTCACTGCTTTGTTACAAACTTGCCTTTCATTAGAAAACATTGTCTCAGCCAGTTAAACAGTAACATCTGGAAACATCAGAAGCATCATCTTTTTTTTTTTTTTTTGTATGTTTTCCTCTTATTTTCAGCAATTCTTTCAGATGGGTTTGCTAAGAATCTCACAGATACATCTATTTGAGAATTTGTCTTCCTTAGGTAGACTATTTCATCAGCTGTTCAAGACAGAAATGTAGGGAGTGAGAGCAACTCAGAGGTACCTACAGCTGGGTTTGAATTTTTGCTGTGTCATTTAACAAGACGCGTGGCCTCAGATAACTCACTCAACTCTAACACTCAGCTTCATCTATTTTAAACTGGAGTTAGTACAACCTATCTGGCAGTGTAAGAATCAAGGTTTCACGAGATGAAATATGTAAAAGTAAAATCATAAGAATGCCTGGACTATAAAGACATTCACCAAATGTCGATCCTTGTCACTATTTTTTACTTTCTTTGTCTCTCCCCCTATGATATAGAAGCTTTCAGGGCTCAGACTATCCCAAGGGGTAGAAAGTCATAAATTGCCCCAAACCAGTCCATTGGAAAAGAGCATATACAAAATTCAAAGTCCTGTTTGCACACGCACAAGCTAAAATGCATCTTTAATTTCACAAAGCCTCAGAGAAGGCCTAAAGAAACAGTTTGAGAAGAACAGATACTGTAGGAGTACTCCTTTTTTAGTTGAAAGAGACTTTTGAACGTGATCTGGTCTTTCTACAATAGCCTGGGGCCTTGGACAAGGAGAAAAACGGAAAATTGAGGTCAAGTTTCTATAATCAACTCATCCTGGACTAGTACTTTTAAAATATTGTGAACATTTACCTTAGAAAAGGTTATATTGTGCCAGCTGGGCACAGTGACTTCTTTGACCATCCTTATGATCTAAGCCTCAGGGTTTAAAATAGCAGAGTAGAGGCTATGTTAAGAGATACTGGTAAAGGGAATACTCATTTTTATTAAGCCCAGAATTTGTAAGCATCTCTTCTCTCTTCTTCCTTACACACTGAAGTTGCTTTCTTAACATGAGAAACAACAGACAAGGGGATTCCTTTAATAAATCCAAGCATTTTCCATGAGGTCCCCATAAGCCTTTGAGGTTTATAAACTCAACTGTTATTCTAATTTTCAAAATCAGCTATTTTGAACAGTGGGTGACTTGACATATTCTGGAATAAATGGTGTGTGTAGAATGAAAAAGGTAAAAAGGAAGGAAGTTTGTGGCAGAAAGAGGGGAAAATGGAAAAGACATAAAGAAGGGAGAGACATAAACAGAGGAAAGAAAGAGGAAAGGTATGGTTAATAATCAGTCCTTCACACTGTTTAAAAATTGATAAGATGATAAAGGTATTTTCTAAAACTTACTTATACCCCAAAGTTATAATTCTTTTCTAAATATTCATAATATTGCTGCTATAACTCAGATTTATATATACTTTTCTCATTGCACAAATGACTCACCAGCCAGAGTATGAAAGTGATGACCAACTTTCATATAGTCCTTTTTTCTCAACTCCAGCCACTTAAGTTCAAAAACATTTGCTAGAGTTTTCTTCCTGAATATCCCAAAGTATCTCAGATTAGCACATCTGACAATAAGTTAACCATTTCTTTTCAACTTTCTTTGCCTCTGCTCAAACCAGTTTAATTTTCTGGGCTAGAGTGTGAGAGAGAGACAGACAGACAGAAAGATGGAGAGAGGCAGAAAGACAGACTTATAGAAAGACAGAGACAGAGATGGAGAGACAGAAAGAAATGCAAAGACAGAGAGAAATGCCCCAGCATCCCCCAAGTCATCCAGGCCAGGACTTTGGAATCTTGGCAGATTACATCTTCTCTTTTTCTCTACTAGTGTAAGTCACGGAGATTAATCTATTCTACTCCATAAACATTCAGATCTACCCTCCAGCACACACATGACTGCTTACTCTCATCATTTTAGTTTAGGCCATTATGTTGACCTGTTATATTGGAAACAGTCAGATCCCCTCCTTAAAAATGCTCCTATTCTCTGCCTGAGTGATCTTTCAGAATGCAAATCTGGCTATGCTTCTCTCCTGCTTAAAATCCTCTCTTAATAAACAGACTGTGGATGTTTAATCATGGCATAAAGGGCCATTTTTAATCTGGCCACTGGTTTACCACTACAGCCCAATGCATGCTGTAGAATGAATATTACAGTTTAGCTATATCAAACTAGTTTTAGTTTACAAATTCTTCTATATTCTCTCATGCTTCCAAGAGTTTGAATCTGCTATTTATTATCTCTGCTCAAGCGATGCTTTCCTTTCTCCTCTTTGCCTGTTTTGTTCTCTTTGTTTCTACAGGCAACTGAAGCATTACCTTTTCCATCATTCCTTTTTTAGCCAACTCAAAATTACATGCTCATCTGCCTGTTTCTGCCATTAGATTGCTAGTTATTTCAACACAGCTATAAGTTCTTATGTATAAGCTTATAATTTTTAATAAAAATGTAGATGTCTGACAAATGAATATATCAAAGACATATACATGAATAAAATATAATATCACTGATATTTCAAAGTTTATCATTTTTACTATGATTCCATCTAGCTTCACTTAAACAATGGTTTTATTTGTAGTCAAAATAAAAATGCACAAAATATCAATAGAATTTTCTATCCTATAAATACTTTTGTTCTTAATAGAGCTGATAAGTAATCCCAATTTCTTGGGTTAGGGAAACACCCAAAGCAAAATGCAGCACAAGGTAAAGGAGGGAAAAGAAACAGAAGGACATGGGCATTAATTATGCTCCTTAAACTATTAAAGAGATGTAGTTTTCAGATGAGGTCATCATTCTCCAGAAAGACTCAACAGAAGGCAGAGTAGCAATTAGAAATATCTGATGTGGGAAAGAGCTAGGACTCAAACTAAACTAAAAGGCTAGTCTGGCTGAAATCTGCTGAGTTTCTCACTAAAATTTAAATACATTTATTGGATGGCAGAATGCAGAAGAAATTATATCCTGTTGTTAAAATACTTGTTAAAGAAAACCAGACTTCAGCTTCTCTCCAAATAACATCTTTTTTTTTCTTTTTCTCTCAAATGCTAAAATATTTCAAGCCATTCTTAATTTTGAATACATAAGATTTTACTAATCCTCAGTAACTATAATTTTCACAGTCTGTTTGCTATACACAGGCAAAGGCTTGTACATTAGCCATCTTTCATGCCAAATCGTATACAGTTTCTGATTCTGGATCTTCTGAACCATACTGGGAAAGGTGGGGCAGGATATAGCTGATGAATGAAAACTCATTTTTATGATGGGAACATTGTTTGCAAGAAACAAAACCTCACTCAAACTTGCTTAAGCAAAACAAGAAATGTATTGAATATGAGGCATTTCATGGAATGCGATATCAGAGAGTACCACATATAGTCTGGATTCAGAATGAAGTGAAACAAAGAAATAGTAAATTGCCTTCCATCCCCTTGTGGCCTGTGCTCTCTCATTTCTGCACTTCTGAAATCTGTGTCATTCTCCCTTTTATCTCTGTATACCGGCTTTCTTTGTTTCTAATTGTACAATGGCAGATCCATGTTATCTACCAGTCCCAACATGCACTGTGAACTAACTAGACTTTTATATTTTAATTCTAAATGCCTAGGGGAGGAACTCTGGCCCATTTTGTGCTAGGTCAGGCTTGCTGGATTAGATAATAAATGTGGCCACGTAAGCCTGTTGTTGTTCAGTCGCTCAGTCGTGTCCGACTCTTTGCAACCCCATGGACTGCAGCACACTAGGCTTCCCTGTCCTTCACTATCTCCCAGAGTTTGCTCAAACCCATGTCTATCGAGTCAATGTCGCCATTCAACCATCTCATCCTCTGTTGCCTACTTCTCCTCCTGCCCTCAATCTTTCTCAACACTGGGGATATGTTCATAAATTAAAAATTATACATTGTTTATTTGAAATGCAGATTCAGCTGAGAGTCCTGTATTCTACCTGGCAACAGTAGGTCAAGTATTCTCTACTGCTCCAATCAGCTCTTCATAGGTGTGGGGGAAGGCCAAGTGGAACATAGGAGGGGCTTGCACTTCAGCTAGATAATTGAGTGATAACAAAAAGCTCTCAGGAGGGAAGTTGTGATCTTAATATGCACATGAAGAAATCTACTGCATATAGGATAGAGTTAACGAGCGAGAACAGTTGGGTTTGGTCGAGGGGCCAGGAGCCAGAAATTATTATCGTGCAGGTAATCAGTAAAGATTTGCCAGTTGACTAAGCAAGAACAAAATTTTACAGCCAAGTAAAAATTTTAAATTATCTATCTATCTATCTATATAAACACACACACACACACACACACACACACACACACACACACACACACACACGGGCATCCCTGGTAGCTCAGTGGTAAAGAATCTGCCTGCCAATGCAGGAAATGTGGGTTCAAGCCCTGGGCCAGGAAGATACTCTGGAGAAGGAAATGGATGGCAACCCACTCCAGTTTTCTTGACTGGGAAATCCCATGGACAGAGGAGCCTGGCAAGCTACAGTCCATGGGGTCTCAAGAGTCAGACATGACTTAGTGACTCAAGAACAACAACATACACATATATATCTCAATAACTCACCAAATGGAGTGAAAGGAAATGCCATCAGTATGGTAGGTTTAGATTTCAGTCCATAAATATTATTTGAGTGCCTATGTATGAGCATTTTAAAAGTACATATATTTTTTACTTGGAGAAACATCCTAGGTCATCATCATTACAGTTTTGTAACTGGGAATATTGAAGCTCAAAGAAGTTTATCATTTTCCTACGACAACCTAGCTAGAAAGCAACAGAAGCAGAATTTGAAGTCAGGGCTGTCTGAAGTCAGAGACTTCCTCCTGTCCTGTGATGCTTCTGAATGCTATTGCTTCATACCTTTAGCACCAGCATTATTCCAAGCTGGCACTAAAGACTGTGATAGCTCCTCTGCTGGGATCTTAAATCAGTAGCCACATTTTATATGATGAAAGGCTGAGGGACTGCTTCCATGTGGAGCACAGCAAGAGTGCTTGGCTTCTGCCCAATACTTTCTCCAGCACTGCTTTCCAATATCCTAGTCTGGTTTCTAATCCTAAACGAGTGTAGCACTGGTTGAAGTAATTTCTATGCTGTTGAGAATAACAACTGATGCATAACCTATGCATATTCATGAGTGGAATTATAGCAATGCACGAATGCTCTACGTTAGTGCCTTATGATCAACACAACTTCCTCTCTTTTTGTTGTTGTTGTGTAAAATAAAGGAAGGGGGGGTTAGTAAGCTTAGTCACTAATCAAAGATAATTAAGTCATTATCATTCACAACATCTATCTGGGCTTCTGTGAGTCAAGCAGAAGTCAACTTTTAAGGTATTGTTTTAAGACAGGCCCTATGAAAAATGTAACGGAGGTGCTGTTAGAATCTCTTTGTTAAAGCAAAGAATCGGAAACAGTCTATCTAGAAAGCATAGGCAAATTTAATTCAGCGGTTGCCAAAATGCTTTGCAGTTATTAAGGGCTAAATAATATTCAAAAAAGGAATGAATGAACAAATACACAGTGTTTTCTGAATAAAAGCAAGATTGCAATAAAATTGAAATATTTAATGGGATGAGAGTAAGTTTGTGATCCTTCCCATGAAAGTTTCCCTTGAAATCTGTATTTGTATACCTGTAGGTCAGTTCTTTTCAGTATACACTGCACAGTCAAACACCATTGTCAGTAAAGGATGACCTACATCATGGCTCTTAACTGTGGCATGAAATGAAGTTAATATTGACCCTGAGCTAGTCATAAGTTTTCGACAAGAGCAATCTTAACATATTTTTATATTTTAGGCTCTGTTCTAGGTCCTGATGATATAATGGTGAGCAAATACAACAATAGTTCTTAACTGCATGAATCTAAGGTTTAGAGTGGGAGACAGTCCTTAATAGAAAAATCAAACAAATTCCTGTATAATATGAATCTGAGATATAAACAGTGAAACAGTGTTACATGGTGTAATGAGTGCATGGATGAGAAAGAGCCTGATGAACTCCAGCTCATCAGAAGCCTCGGGGACAGCCTACTTGCAGGTTGATAGTGGAAGCAAACACCATTTTAGTGGGTTGAGATACATGATGTGGGTGAGAAATCTGGAGATGCCAAGCATAGACAGACACTTGGCTCTTAAGAGGAAGAGAGAGAGAAAAAGGAGGAAAAAATGGGGGTAGGCAGGCTTGGTTTAGTTTTGATAGAACTGACTTGAGTATTTTAAAATACCAACAGGAATAAGCACATTAAAAGGGATAAGCTAAAATTAGGGGAAATTGATACTGCAAATGTCCAAGAAGAGTAGAAGGGAGGAGGAAGAAGATAGACTTATTTAAATAGGAGAAACTAAGGAAATAATGGGTTTGAAATGAGTTAAGGTTGTAAGAGCAAGAAATTGAGGCAGCTTTATCTGATGACTTTGATTTTCCCCAAGCAGTAGTTAAGGACATATGCTGAGGATGAGTGACAAGTTGGGAAAGCTGGAGATTTAAGAAGAGAATTTGAAAAAGCCCTTGCAATAAAAATATGTAGGCCTGACCAGCAAAGCATAATCATATTACCAAAGAGTGTGGAAGATGTATTTGCTACTGTTGATCATAAAAACGTCGTAATAACAAGATACAATGTAAAGCAACTTTCTCCAGCATCTCTTAGACACTTTAGTTTGTATATAGAGAAAGTAGAGAGTGAGTTAATGGAGGAAAAGGGAAAACGGTACAGATACAGATAGTTTGAGGTCAGTGTCAAGAATCTTACTAAAAAGCTAAGCTCTGGACTCTAACATGGTTTGAACAACTGCTATTTTACTCTTGTATAAAATTGTAAGGTCAAAACAAATTCCTTTTATTCTGTCCAAAATTGTGATGGCAAATATTGATTTGCTTTTGTAAAGTGTAAGTTTTGTTGATAGAGAATTTAAATCTTATGCAACATTTTTACTTTGTCCTCTTAAGAGGATATTGATATTTCCAATATCTTATACTCCAATCTTGTTGTTGACGATCTCTAAGAATCAACATTTTGCTGCCCTTTGACTCCTGCCTCTAGGGGAATAGTCTCTTATTTTGCCCTGTGCCAATTATCACCTCCTTATATTCTGCAGAACAATTCCTCTATCCTCTAATACAACATCATAGATGGACTTTACTGAGAGTCCTTTAGGGATATGAGGTAGAAGGCTCACATATATGCCATAGGAAACCACTTCAAAACCTTCTTGGTAATTTCTTCCTCAAAGTCTATTTTCAGTAACCTACTCCAGGATCACTTCTATGCCATCTTTCTTCTTCTCATCATTTCTTCACACAGATTCAAGCTCTTCCTTTTACTTGTTTTTCTCTCTTAGATGCAAGAGAAATACCTCTGTCATTTTTAACAGATAACCTTCTGACTTCTTTAAATCTGGAGTGGGTTGTCATTTCCTTCTCCATCTTTAAATCTAGCTATCAACAGTTTTACATTTGGTCCCTAGAAGAAATTTATCAAAACATCCTAACAAAAGATGGGTCTCTCTGCAAAAAAAAAAAAAAAATCTCATNAAAAAAAAAAACAAATTCTCATGCTTGTTTCAAAGGGAGTGGAATTTCCCCCAACAGAGCCTTCTGAGGAAGTACTTCTGAGGGACATACCTTGATTTCAGACTCCTTGCCTCTGGAATTGTGAGAGAAAAATTTCTCTTGTTTTAAGCCACCAAGTTAGTGAGTCTTTGTTGCAGCAGCCCTAGGAAACTATTTCACATGTGGAAGGACACCAGTTAATGTGATATTTAGGCTTTTCTCTGCCTCCTCATTTACTTCATTTCTCACTCTTGAGAAAAAGAGTGAAGTCTGAATGAATATTTAGCAGTAGTGTGTAGGCATGCATGTCATCACCTCTTCCTTCTCCCTTTTTCTTTGGGTGATAGCTGCTACCAGGAGCCCTGTCTTTTGATCTCTCCCACCATGTTCTGAGTTACAGAGCAGAGATATGTGTGGGTAAATCATTTTCCAGCATAGCCCACGAGTGGGCATATAAACATGCTCAATTATTAGGTCTAGTGTTGCTGCTGCTGCTGCTAAGTCACTTCAGTCGTGACCGACTCTGTGCGACCCCATAGATGGCAGCCCACCAGGCTCCCCCGTCCCTGGGATTCTCCAGGAAAGAACACTGGAGTGGGTTGCCATTGCCTTCTCCCATGCATGAAAGTGAAAAGTGAAAGTGAAGTCGCTCAGTCATGTCCGACTCTTAGCAACCCCATGGACTGCAGCCCACCAGGCTCCCCTGTCCATGGGATTTTCCAGGCAAGAGTACTGGAGTGGGGTGCCATTGCCTTCTCCGGATCTAGTATGAGGAAGTCAATTATTGTCATACACACACACCTAAGCCACAATCTCCTATTTTAGTGTGATTTTAGTGATATCCTTAGAAATAAGGATATTATATTTTTTTCTACACCTGTTGATTCAGACTTCTAACTTCAGAATTTATTTCTACTTTAGTCAATTCTAGAATCTCTTGGAATTTTATTTCTTTCCTTAACTAACTCAACCTTTCTACAGCTCCATCTCAAGCTCCACCTCATGTGAAATGGTTGAAAAGAAAAGGAGCTACAGATTTGTGCAATCAGAAGACTATTTCATAGATTAACATGACACCAAAGGAGTAGATGTGATTTCTGACTTCTTAGTAGCAATAATGGAAATCTACAGACAGTATAGCCACATATTAAAAAGTTAGACAGAAAATTACCTTCAACGTAGAGTCCAA
>SJYQ01002713.1:759978-804388 GCA_006410935.1 Redunca redunca | reverse complement strand
ATGTATAATATATGAACATTAAAACAAAGTTTTATATAACCCAATATATAAATGAGCTTATTTATATACTGTATGCATAAAAACTGAGGGCTTCCCAGGTGGCGCAGTTGTAAAGAATCCTCTTGCCAACGCAGGACACTCAAGAGACAGGGGTTTGACCCCTGGGTCGGAAAGATCCCCTGGATTAGGAAATGGCAACCCACTCTAGTATTCTTGCCTGGAAAATTCTATGGACAGAGAAGCCTAGTGAGCTACAATCCATAGGGTTGCAAAAGAGTTGGACACAACTGAGTATGCATGCATGCACATGTAAAAACTATGTAACTTATATGCAAATATACATGTATTTAGAGAATATTTACGTATATATACTATTTTTATATCCTACCTATATCAGAAGATGTTTATGTGTCATGTCCAACTACTTGCGACCCCATGGACTGTAGCAATCAGGCTCCTCTGTCTACAGGATTTTCCAGGCAAGAATACTCGGGTGGGTTGCCATTTCCTTCTCCAGGGGATCTTCCCAACCCAAGGATCGATTTCGCATCTCCTGTGTCTCTGGCATTGGCAGGCAGGTTCTTTACCAGTGGTGCCACCTGGGAAGCCATATCAGAAGATAGGATGGGATTAATAAAAATGCAGATATTGACCTGTACTATTAAAAAGAATTATATAGTGATGAGGTCAGGATTCTATGTTTCAAAAACATAGACTGACTTGAGTTTTGCTAAAAGTTTACCTTTGAGCTTCCTGGCAACCAAGACAAAAGGGCAATATATTTCTTTGCGTCTGATAGTTAGACATCCCTCTGGCTGTCTATAAACACAGTAGTGTCTGACTCTTTGCAATCTATGGACTGTAGCCCACCAGCCTCCTCTGTCTATAGTGTTAAAGTTTCTTTAGGCATTTTAGGGTAAGATGTAGTAAATACTAAGGTAAAAATTGTCTTCAGTAGCAAAGGTACACAAGGACACCAGACAGTGATCTAAAATGATTTTTTGCCTAAGTTATGTAAGTTATTCCACTGAAAAATCAACTAAGAAGTCCGTTTTGGGCTTCCCTGGTGGCTCAGTGGTAAAGAAGCCACCTGCCAATGCAGAAGACGTGGGTTCTATCCCTGGTCCAGGAAAATCCTACATGCTGTGGAGTAGCTCAACCTGTGAGCCACAACCACTGAGCCTGTGCTCTGGAGCCTGGGAGCCCCAACCACCGAGCCCATAAGCCACAACCACTGAAGCCCTGGCCACTAAAACCCTTACTTTGCAACAAGAGAAGCCACGGCAATGAAAAGTCTGTGCAGAGCAACTAGAGATGAGCCCCCACTCATTGCAAGTAGAGAAAAGCCCGCACAGGAATGAAGACCCAGCATGGCCAAAAATAAACAAACAATTTAAAAAGTGAAAGTGAAAGGTGCTCAGTCGTGTCTGACTCTTTCTGACCCCATGAACTGTAGTCCATGGAAGTCCAGTTTAGTGACCAGACTAAAACTATGCACAACTTAGCACATCAGTTTGTAATAAACAAACTTCTAAAACACTTGAAATCTTGGTAGAATAATTTGATCATCTTCCCGTAATTTTTTTAAAACAATTGTAACCCAGATTTTCTAGCTCACAAAGTCAGATTGACTAGGAATCCCCCTGTAAAAGACATGGATTTCCTGGTTTCTCTAACATTTAGGATTCAAGCAGTTCTGTAAGAAGCTCAGCACACCCTAGTCACCCAGCTTGATGTGCTTTGAAGAATTGTACTCTGTGGTTTGGCCCTATTGCCTTTGCTTTCTGCAAATGATACTAATATAGTGGGCAACTCTCACAGCTTCACTAAACACCCCAAGTAAAGGAGTTTCCAAAGAGTGAGTGACCAAGACTTTTAATTTTGACACAGCCTCATGCTAAGTTGTCCTTCCTAGAGCCAGTGAGATGGAAGCAGAGTTGCACCAGAACTCCAAGGTGCTCAAAGTCATAATTTAAAAAAAGCCTGTTATATATTTTAATAATAGTTGTTGATGCCCACCTATATCCCTTTTCCTGCTCCAGTGCACCCAACCACAGCTGTGCTTGAGGCCAGTAGGAACCGCCTCACACAGAAATAGTGCAGAGATTAAGCTGTCCTTGGGAGTGGTCTTTAGTCAATGAATGATTGATATGGGGGTGAAAAAACTCAACCCCTTAATCTCAGCGTGGGATCCACCTCTGCAGTACTGTTCATGCTTTACTCTTCTCCTACGGAGGCTGACACAACTAAATTTCAGTTCAGTCCCCATTTTGCTCATCTTCTCTCACTCTGACTTTCTGAAAGTTTCCTTCTAAAAGCACCATATGCACAAAAGAATCACTTGTAACAGAATCACTATCTCGGGCTCTTCTAGGAAACATAACCTAAGACGTATACCTTGTTTGAACTAAATTGTGGGCAGAATGAGTCAAGTCTGGCCACCAAAGAGTTTGTTTAGAATTTATGCTTTAATGACTCCTGTTTCTAAACTAGATAATAGAAGAAGAGGTCACTCAGTCGTGTCCGATTCTTTGCAACCCCATGGACTGTAGCCCACCAGGCTCCTCAGTTCATGGGATTTTCCAGGCATGAATACTGGAGTGAGTTGCCATTTCCTTCTCCAGGGGATCTTCCCGACCCAGGGATCGAACCCGGGTCTCCCGCATTGTAGAGTTTCCCTGGTGGCTCCGACGGTAAAGCGTCTGCCTGCAATGCGAGAGACCCAGCTTCGATTCTTGGGTTGGGAAGATTCCCTGGAGAAGGAAATGGCAATCCACTCCAGCACTCTTGCCTGGAAAATTCCATGGATGGAGGAGCCTGCCAGGCTACAGTCCATGGGGTTGCAGAGTCGGAGACGACTGAGCGACTTCACTTCACTCCCGCATTGTAGGCAGATGCTTTACCGTCTGAGCCCTAGGGAAGCCCAAATGACCCCATGAATCGCAGCACGCCAGGCCTCCCTGACCATCACCAACTAGATAATGGTTATCATTAATTTCACTTTGTATCCCCTTTTCTCCTATAACGTATCAGCAAGGCAACATCGGTACTGTACAAGTAGATGCTTAAAACTATTTGTGATTGGGGTGAGGGTTGCTTTAAGCATTCCAATCTCTCTGGCCCTACCAGCGGGCCTCTGGGATTCTTAGCCTGATGCTAACCTAGTGTGTTCAACAGAGTGTACACTGAAGAGTGAGAAGTTGCTCTTGATTTTTTTCATATACAGTGGGGTTAGAAACAGTAAGCTACATTCACAGCTGTATTTGCTTAAGTAGAACACTCTTCTTGGCTTACAGTTTATGTTTACTTGGAGTGTCTAGAGGACCTCATAAGTTCAATGGTCTAGCCCTTCTCCCCGTGTTCATCCTTTGGTGTATGATAGACTTAAATCTCTTTGTATTAAAACCCAAATACTTACTATTGCTTATTATTTTATCCAAACAACTGAACTCAAACCACACTCTATTTTAGTAATTCATCTCCTGTGTATCCCAAGTTGAGTCAGGCAACACCCTCTGGAGGGGAAAGCCCATGTCCAAGACCAAGGTGAGCATCTTCTTTTCCTTTGAGGTGAGTCTCCCTCGTTCTGAATGTTGTATGGGTAATTAAGAAGAGTCCACCTCCCTTCCATTACCCTCAGTCCTGGAAGCCAGTCATCGGCCCAGTTTTTTCTAGCCACTGTTTCACACAGAAAGCACATCAAGTTTCCACACCAACAAAATAAGCGTGTCCTCAATTCCCCAGAAACCCATTCTAATGGTCCTGTATTCTCATAACAGGCACACACAAAAAGCTCCCACTGAGAGCTTCCTACACAAAACAGCCCTCTTACCCATTCTCAGTCTAAATCAGTTATATGTGTTCTATGCCTTTAAATCCCTGATAGCATAGCTCCTGTCATTTTGGTTCTAAGTGGTTTGGGTACATAATTCTCTTCTCTTAATTGACTGTGCCTTATGACAGGAAACATATCTTAGCCATATTTATGTCCTCTGCACTTAGCAGTTTGTCCTCAGCAGATGTTGAATTTATAAATGGATGGACACTTGAGTGAATGAATGGACTTGACCTTTTATTCAAAATAGTTAAAAAATAATTGATGGTTGCCTCTTCCAAACCATAACCTATTTAGAAATGAGAATTTACAAATGAATTGCTTTTTTTTTTTTTTCTTTTTTCTAGCATGAAGATCTCGGGTCTTTAGGTAAGGAAACCAATAATTCCCATTAAACTTATTCCCATGCAACTTATTCCCATTAAATGCATATACTTCAGAGTTGTTAGCCTTTACCTTGGAAGTGAAGTTAGGAGGAAGAAACACTAAGTGAAGGCCTGGGAAGGCAGCAGTAAATTATTGAGCACTAATCATAAATTACGGCAGCTCTGGGATTTGGAAATTAATGGTGATGCGAGGTTGGGGGGTTTAAACATGATCTGTGTCCATTAGTGCGGTGCAGGATTTTTATTGCCATTTTCCACTCTTCTTCTGAGAAAGCCTATCATTCAGGGACATTATAATTAGATTTCACTGCAAATGATGAGAATAAAAAAGGAGTTTCAGGAACTGCAGCAGCACCCTCTGCATATGATTGTTTATATTATTTTCTTTGGGCACTGTTTTTCCGGTATTATTTACATAATTTTTGAAGTGATATAAGATTCTGCTGCATTTGGGCTCTTGATATAAGCCAAAAGGGCTGGTGAAGCAATCTATTACTCTTGACATTTCAGACCAGTAATAATTTTACTGGGTAAAATCCAAAAAATTAGAACAAAGATGTGTTTTGTTGTTCACAAATTGAAATGTGATGTAAGTGTTTTCTCCTGAAGTCAAAGTAAAGCCCCAAAGTGGAGCTTCTGATAGTTGCAATGCTTCTGGAGTCAGATTTTGAAGTCTCTTTTCTATACTGGGGAGTCAGTGTCTCAATTGGAGACTGGAAAAATGAAGCTCTTTATTCTTATTACATATTCAGCACTTTTTGTTTCATCTTTATTGTTCACTTTTTGTGTTTTTAAATTTATGAATATGTCTGTCCCATCCACTAACTTATTAGCTCCTGGAACAGCAGAAGTCAAGCCTATTTCACATGTACACACATTTTGGAGGCTTTGGTTTATTAGCTGTGTAAGAAATGTATCATATTCTAAGTAAAAATGTACAACATGCACATAGTTATTGTATATTGCACCTATTCATGTATTTAAACATAAAGCTCAATATAGAACATCTACACTTCCTTGTCTTAAGCTTTGTATTGATTTTCTATTGCTGAATAACAAATTATCACAAAGAGTTAGTAACTTAAAACAACATAAAGTTATTATCTTACAGTTTCTGTGGCCCACGCATCTGTCACAGCATCCATTCACTGGATGTTTCTTGAGGGCATCCTAATAGCAACTAATCCAGGTTTCTGTGCTCACCTATCACAGACCTGAGCTCCTGAACAAATTAGACCCAGGAATTAATTTTTACTGATGTTTCATGGTCAGAAATGCAGATCAAGTTACAATATAATCATTAATTTTTAAAAAATTAAAAAGCACAATACATTTCTGAGCAATTGTTTTCTTCTAGATTCTCTGCAAACATTTTATATACATTATGCCTTTTGCAAAATGAGGAAACTAGGTAGAAAGAGATTTCATTATTTAAGTCAGACAGCTAGAAATTATTAGAGTCCACATTTAAGCCTGAGACTCTCTGAAACCACACTTCTACTCTAGTGTCATTATTTATAACATTATTTTCCATCTTGCTGAATATCAAAAAAACCTATTCTGTCATTTTGCATAGTCATTCCTAAGACTCTCAGTTATGCAATCAGATTAACTCCTGGCTAACTTGGTAAATTGGTTGATCCCAGGGTCAGGAAGATCCCTTGGATTAGTAAATGGCAACCCCTTCCAGTATTCTTGACTGGAAAATCCCACGTACAGATAAGTCTGGCAGGATACAATCTATGGGATTGCAGAGTCAGACATGTCTGAGCATGAGAATTAATTTAGTAAATTAAAGTTGGATGCATTGATTTATACTTACTAGACTTTTCATTCATGAACAGTATTAGTTATTTGATAAGTTTAAAATATTTGAACTTATTTATATTTTATGCATGCATGCATGGGTGCATTCTAGGTTGCTTCAGTCATGTCCAACTCTTTGGTCATCTAATGCGAACAGCCAACTCATTGGAAATGATCCCGATGCTGGAAAAGATTGAGGGCAGAAGGAGCAGAGGGCATCAGAGGTGAGATGGCTGGATGGCATCACTGATGCAATGGACATGAATTTGGGCAAACTCCAGGAGATGGTGAGGGACAGGGCGGCCAGATGTGCTGTAGTCCATGGGGTTGTGAAGAGTTGGACATGACTTAGTGACTGAACAACAATATATAAATAATCAGAACTTGAAATTAGCTAATAATTAATTTTTAATTTGACATTGAAAATGTATATTACTTATTTTTTCTTCTTATATGTATAAGTACATATATGAAGGTGATTATTGCATATATGTCTGTATATACCTATATATAATCACTATCATTACCAGCAAATAGAAGTTCTATTCTGTGTCAGATATGGTGTTCACTTTTACATAAATTTTCTGATTTCAACTTCATAAAAACTTGCAAAATAAATGTTAGTAAGGCTCACTTTATTGATGAAGAAACTGAGGCCTAGAAGTGTCAAATATCTTACTGAAATTCCTATCACTAGTGCATATTAGTGCTAGACTTTGAACATTTTGTACTTCTTTCATATATGTCATGTCATCTTCCCAAATAACATATACTAGTGATTAGTGGGCAGGGACCATGTTTTTTCACTTCTTCCATATTTTACCCAGTGCTTAGCCTGGTTTGCAAACCTTAGGTGACCAAAAAATATTTTCTGACTGAAACTTAGAGGCTGAAGCTTCATGGAAATTAATTTTAAAGAAAAAGGAAACTAGAGAAGATGACAGAATCTTCATATCATTTATTTCTACAAAGTGTACCCCGAAAAAATTTGGAGAATTCATTACTGCAAAGATCATAAACATTACATAGGCAAGATCAACTGTCGGTGTTGTCTTAAGGAATGAAAACTAAAATTTGCGTTTGGAAAACTCTTTAAAATATTTGATGTATTTTCACAGATGTCTTCAATCAAGGACTGGTTTTCAATAATAAAATAATAGATGTAGCTCCCTACAGTATTATGCAATGAACAGGAAGGACTGATCACTTTAAACTGAAAAATTTAATAAATGTACACTAGTTTAGAAAATATTAGCCAGCAACAGGGTATAGTTCACCTAGTTGCTGTAGCATTTTGTAAAGAATGGATTTGGAAGTCCGCCTGCTTAGCTAAGTAGGCATATTTGGGTGCGGTGAGCTGTTTCAAGCAAGCCATTTCAATTATGTGAGAGTATAAACTATTTTAGAATTACATTGTAAACAGCATTTTCAATCTTGTTCTGCAATTATACATTGAATGTAGAATCAAATCAGAATATAGAAATTCTAAAGACTTCTGGCAGGAATAAAAAAGGGGCCTGATTCTCTAAACAAGGGCACAATTTCCCAGCAGCTGGCTTGGCTTCCCTAGCAGGCACTCAGTTAAATCCTTGTTACACAGGCAAGTTCCGTAGATATCAATCGTGAGCAACTCATTCATGGAAAAACCCTGCCACTAAACACATCCACTAGTTTTGTCCTCTTTCCGTTCTCTTAGAATTAACTCTTTATTCAGAGTAGTGGAGCATGGGAGGCAGCAGTGATGATGTGCTGAAAAGCATGAGTATTAGAATTGATTGTGTAAGTCAGAGGTTTGGCACCTGAAGGATCTCAGGCAAAATGACTTCACATTTGAGAGCTTAGCTTTCCCCTGTGTACACAGGGATAATATTACCAGCTACTTCTTAGAATTACAGAAGTATGAAAAGATATAGTATATGGAAAGATCTTATCTCAGTGCTTGGAAGCATAATTCCTCAAAAAATATTAATTTTTCTCAGAGCTGACTTTCCAAACGGTGGCATAAGGAGCTCAAAAGAAGTGATAATAACTGGTGAAAAATATTTTTTTAAAATTAAAATCTCTGGAAATAGTCCTAAAAACATATAGAAGATGAATATATATATACATATATATATATATATATTCAAGTAAGATTACTAAATCAAGGTAAAAATAGTGAGAGACTATGTCGTTGAACACTCTCCCCTTTCTGCAGCTCAGCAAGACAGAAGCTCTCCTCTGGGCAGGTTGAACCAAGAACAGTAGGCTCTCTCTCATCCCAGATCTGAGTAGAGATGTGGTTTCTATTTGGTAAAAGGAAGCTACCAGTATATTTCAGCTCCTAGTCATGAAGCTAAATAAATGCCAGGCAATTGCCCCCAAGAGATCAGAGACATTTAAGCCTAAGAATGCTGCTGAAAAAAGAGAGAGAGAGAGCAAGAGAGGGCTTTCTAGTGACAAGTAATTAAGAAGAAGCTGGTGGCCCTATGAGAACAATAAGCTAAATCATATACTAACTAGAAGCCTATCAGACAATCATAGAAAGAGACAGCTAAGAAAAGCTCTTCAGGAGTCAGAATAAACTGAAAGACTGGCCTCAAAAACTACCCCTGCAATTGGGAGATGGAGGCTGACATATACACACAACTTTATATAGAATAGGTAACTAATAAGAACCTGCTGTATCACACAGGAAACTCTGTTAAATACTCTGCAATGGCCTATATGGGAAAATGATCTAAAAAAGAGTGGAGATATATATATATATATATAAACTGGATCTATGTATAACTGATTCACTTTGCTGTACACCTGGAACTAGCGCAACATTGTAATCAACTATCCTCCAATAAAATTAAAAACAGGCAGACAAAACTAGCACTGCAGAAGTATCCTGTTTAATTAGACCAGAATGAGAGCGAATGATGCTCCACCGCACTGTTGTAAACAATAAAGCTACTGGCCAACGATTAGTGAAGGCAAAGAACTGGCTGTTGCTGCCAACAGAGGCAGCCAGTGTAAGGGGAAAGACGGGGGAAAGAGATAGTAAAAGGAAATCCTCCGAAAGCCTCTCATCACAGGCTGTGCCCTGCATGGAGTGATAGAAGAGGTTTCACACTGCAGGGGAGAAGACTTCACTAAAATAATTCAGCCAAGTCACCATAACAGCCAAGTCATCATAAATAAATAAATAAATAAATAAATACAAGGCAACAAGAATAACAAGCTTCAGAGGAACATTAGGATTCAGAGTTGCTACAACACATTTCTAGCATGTTTCATTTCCAATAAATATTTTCAAATATGCAAAGAAACAGGAAAGTTTTATCCGCATAAAAGGAAAAAAACAGAGGCAACATAAAATGCTTTTTAAAGGGCTGAGATATCATATATAAAACACAAAGCCTTCAAAGAGACTATAACAGATGTGTGTAAAGTAGCAAAGGTAAGCAAGCTTCAGAAAGTAAAGCAAGATTCAAGGACAAAGATTCAAAAAAGAGACGATCAATAAAGAGAGATACAACAACAAAATGAAAATTTGTAACTGAAAAGTACAGTGTTAAAATATCATGAGAGGCTCTACAGTATATGTGACATGTAGCAAGAAAAAAATCATATATTCACCCAACAACGGGATACCAATTCTTCTCAAGTATACATGGAATACTTTCGGGGTAGATTATATGTTAAGTCATAAAACGAGCCCCAGTAATACATCTATGCTTTAACAAAGTTTGATAGAGATTATGAAAACTAAAGAACAGAGGAAAAATAAAGGACAATGATCACAGATTCAGAATTTAAAAATTAGGAAGAACAAAATATACATAGTGGATTGGAAGGACTGATGCTGAAGCTGAAACTCTAATACTGTGGCCACCTGATGCGAAGAACCAACTCATTGGAAACGACCGTGATGCTGGGAAAGATTAAATGCGGGAGGAGAAGGGGGCAACAGAGGATGAGATGGTTGGATGGCATCACTGACTCGATGGACATGAGTTTGAGTAGGTTCTGGAAGTTGGTGATAAACAGGGAAGTCTGGTGTGCTGCAGTCCATGGGGTCGCAAGAGTGGAAACAACTGAGCGACTGAACTGAACTGAACTGATCCTTCAGAAGTAAAGAGAATATAAAGTCATCCTCAGATAAATAAAAGCTGATAGACTTTTTTGCTACTAGGCCTATTTTAGAGAAACACTAAAGAGAGTTCTTCAGAAAGCAACTGATCTCAGACATTAATATGAATCCAAAGAGCACTGGTAAGGGTAATTTTGTAGGTAATTACAGAAGGCAGTGCAATTGCTCTTTCTTCTCTTTCCTCTCTCAGCTACTTTAGAAAGCTATTCCATAAATATACGTTTTACAGGTAATTGTATTGTTGGGCCTAAAATGATGTATATGCAATGTATTAGACAATAAATCAAAACGGGAGAGGTGGGAACAAAGGTACATGGAAACAGTATCAGATGGTGTGCATGACACTAAGTCAACTTCATTGTCTGACTCTCTGTATGGACTATAGCCTGCTAGGCCACTCTGTCCATGGGATTCTCCAGGTAAGAATACTGGAGTGGACTGCCATGCCTTTCTCCAATGGGTCTTCCGAATTCAGGGATCAAACCTTGGGTCTCTTGCAGCTCCTGCATTGGCAGGTGGGTTCTTTACCACGAGCGCCACATGGAAGTCCTATCAGATGGTGTCTAGAATCTAAAGGAACAAGGAAGAGAGGGAGATGGTAAATGAGAAGATCCACATTAGCAAACAGTAAATATATATATGATCTTTCTTCTTTCAGCTTCTTTAAAAACATACATTTATATCAAAGCAATAGTTATACCATTATATTACTGAGTTTGTAGGATATAAATGCAGTATGTTTAGCAATCACATCTAAAGAAGGGAGAAGAGAGATTTGAGCTATGTAGGATTTGATATATAGATATTTTTATATCTTACTTAAGGTACATTCTGGTAAATTAAGGGGAATATGGTAGGCAATTAAGCAATCGCCAAGAAAAAACTCCTTCAAAAAAGGTTGGTCTGGCTTCTTTTACTTAGAATAATATTTTGAAGATTGGCTTATACTACTTTGTGTTTTATTAGTCCATTCCCTTTTAATACATGATGGTATTCCATTGTCTGAGTGCACTACAATTTGTTTACCAAGTCTCTTATTTACTTTGAATAACTTTGCTTTACTTTCATTAACTAAGTCTACTGGTTGGTTGACCATTAGGTCAACTTGTCTCTCTGTTAACTGGATGAAAAGTGGTGGCTAATAATGTACTCTAGAAAATAAACTTATAACTCAATATAGCAATGCATAGTCCATGGAAGGAAAAGTCTTATAAACCGACATTTTACAAAGAAGTTTCCATTATGAAATAAAGTTTGCAAACTGAAACTATATCTCTCTCACATGCATACCAACTTATTCCAGGCATTGAGATATCCTGCAGTTAAAGAACCCTGTTTATCATTTGAATCCAGATTTTCAGTTTATTAACATTAGAACTCTGCCGCTTTTCAGGTTACATTACAATTTTGGAAACTGTTCTACATACATTCTGTATTTGTATTTAATATACATATGCACAAAGTAGCACACATTGTATCAATACTAAAACACATGTACATGTGTGTTTCACAGGTACACCTGTGTAGATTATTGAGGCAATTACCAGAGTAAGTTAATGGAACACTATTCTGCTTCATGTCTAATAGCTCATGAGAAAAATTCCCACGGACTTGTGGAAAGGAAATGCATATGAAATATGCATTTTGAAGTCAATAATTTCACCTTTCAACAAAAGTACAGAGAAGGGTAGAAATTTTTCTTAAAGCTCTATAAGAATTAATGTAGACAGTTGGCATTTTTTCCAATGATTCACTCTATCTTGCCTCTTTGTATGTAATTTAAGCCCTTTTGATGATAAATATACATATATACATGTAGACGGAGAAGGCAGTGGCAGCCCACTTTCCAGTACTCTTGCCTGGAAAATCCCATGGATGGAGGAGCCTGGTAGGTTGCAGCCCAAGAGGTCGCAAAGAGTCAGACATGACTAAGCAACTTCACTTTCACTTTTCACTTTCATGCATTGGAGAAGGAAAAGGCAACCCATTCCAGTGTTCTTGCCTGGAGAATCCCAGGGATGGCGGGGCCTGGTGGGCTGCCGTCTATGGGGTCACACAGAGTCGGACATGACTGAAGCAACTTAGCAGTAGCAGTATACATGTAGACATAGGAGGATCATCTTAAGTTAAGATAGGCCGCACATCCCTTAGACATGCTGCTAGTACATGGATAGCATTTCAGTAAAAGACTAACTTGCCCTGGGATGAGTATTTGCAATAATTTCGACGTGATATTCTGAAACTTCCAGAAGCAAAAAGTACAGATATAGCATGATTTATTGTTTTCAGTTACTGAAAAGGTGCAGCATAAACATTAGACTGTGGAAATTGATAGCTTTGGTAGAAAAAAAAAAACAATGATTTATATGTTTAACTATGATGTCCATGTCTGGTAGAAGGAAGGCCTGCTCAGATGGGAGTGGGCAAGCTATGAAAAGATGGAATAATTAGCTGTTAGAGGAATGAAGGACATTGACGACTATATGAAGTAGAAGAATATGTCAGATCTTCTTAGGAGACCTAGAAGGATAGGAGGCTGTAGTTAAACTTTGAAGAATAAAATATTAAGATTTTGTAGCTACAAGGTGGTTCAAAGATGATGAAGTTTAGTATTTATAGAGTTGAAACAGGATTGTGTCAATGAACAGTGGAGTGAGTAAGAGGAAACTGAGCTGGATGCTAAACAGGTTCCTCACAAAGAGTTTTAAAAACTCTTAAAGAAGATGGAAATGCCTAAGTAGGAAAGCAAATAGTTAGGAAGCAATGTTAGACGCCAGTAAGGAGAGTGAAGAGTCACAGAACATGGCGGCATACACCTCAAATGAAGACAGGATTTTACAAAAGAGAGGAGTGCTGTTCTAGAATTTGTGTTGAAGTAGAAGTTATGTGGAAGAAGGGAGGAGGCCCAGTTGCTCTTGAAATAAGTGTAAAGGGGATTGGGTTTACAGAGAGGGAGTCAGATTTTTGTTAGAGCAAAAGGGAGAACAGACATTCTATCAAAATTTTTATTTATTTATTTTGAAAGCAAAGGCAGAAATATTTAACAGTCTTGGTTTTTCTAATTAGCATCAGGGGAAGGATGACTACAGACCCAAGCAATGTAATAAAAACAATTTTCTAACAAAAGATCTTCAAAAGTAGGAATGTTTTCACTGTGGAGGATTCCTGAGGGCATAGTAGAAATGGATGGAAAGGAGAGGAGGTAAGGAAATTAGTCAGAGAAGAGGAAGTACAGAGAAGCAATGGCATGGGAGTTCAGAGAGGTATGGGTAATGAGTATGAGATAGTATTGTGGCTCTGGAGTTAATCCATCTTGGTTAAGATCCTAGTTCCACTGAGTCACTTGCTGTGCATCCCTTGGAAAACTGCTAAACTTTCTAAGCCTGTTTTCTTATCTCTCAAGTGGGAAAAAATTGAATGAGATAATACATGCACCATTTTTCTATATAGTGCCCTAGATACAGTAAGTGCTTAATTAAATTATGAATATATATATATATATATATATGTACATTGTAGCTTTAGAAGACCAAGGTTGTCTAGCATATGAAGCACAATTAGCTAGTCTAAAGGCTCTGGGTTTCAAGTAGATCTCTGTCAGCAGCTTGTACAAATGCAAATTAACACCCACGGAAGAACAGTAAGAAGCCAGAAGAATTTTTGCTTGGTGTTATAAGCACTTTGCTTATTGCACTAGCAGGATAATTACAATTTTAGTGCAGGGTGATATTTGCTCTGTGGGAGAGTAGATAGAGTAGTACAAGAGCAAAGAGAAGGCATGACTAATTCTATTGGGTTAGCAAAAAAGTTCATTTGGGTTTTTCCGTAAGATTCAATAGAAAAAACTGAACAAGTTTTGGCCAACCCAAAACCTGTGTGGGAATTCAGGGAATGCCATGCAGACATATACTCCTAAGACTGAGCCAGATTATAAAGGTAGAGTAAGAATAGACAGGGAACTGCAGGTGCAAAGACTTTTAGTCACGAAAGGCACAGAATATTCTGCTGAAAACAGCAGGAGCATTCATGTGATAAAGCCCTGAGATGGAAGCAGCGAAGGAATTAGAATTGAAGCTGGGAAGTGGGCTGACTCTAAAAATCAAGTAACAAGGAGCCAAACAGTAGCTGAATGAGTCATTTCAGGTCAGTAAGAAAAATAAGCTGTTTTTGGAAAGACATCCTACACTGGGTTCTCCAGAGGAAGAATATTCTTGGAGGGAGAAACAAGAAATTCTGGGAAGACAAAGGCAATGGATGTAATAGGTACAATGAGTTTTTAATAGACAGAATGTCCACACCATTCAATGGTGGCTGTCTTCTAGAGAGGAACACAGCTTTCAAATCACTGTCTCACTCAGATCAGGGCCTCAATTCGATCAACAATTCATCTCACATCATTTAACTTTCAATAATTCTCCCAAATTGTTCACACCAAAGGGTCAACGACATATAAAAATTTACCAGAGCCAATCTTTAGTTTAAAGATAAGGAGACAAGTTCAGAAACAGTTAGGTGCCTGGACCCAGAATGTGTTGTTGCTTAGTGGCAGAGTTAGAACTTGAATTCTGGCATTCGGAATGGTAGTGAGATGGGAATCCAAGTTCTTGTCCGCAGAGCCAAAGAACGGAATCCATGAACAAGCAAACACTCATGGTAGCAAGCAAATAGGATTTATTATAGAGGAGGAAAGTACAAAGCTCTCAGCATAGATACTGAGACCGGGTAAAGAGCGCTGCACCTCCCCCCACTCCCCGCACGGAGGTGGGACTTAGAGCAGTTTTTAGGTCCTTCCTTAAATGACATTATTTCTACCCAATCAATTTAAAGGTCAAGATACTTAACTTGGAGAAGGAAATGGCAACCCACTTCATTATTCTTGCCTGGAGAATCCCACGGTCAGAGGAGCCTGGTGAGTTATAGACCATAGGGTCACACAGAGTCAGACATGATTGAAATGACTTGGCATGGCTTCTCTTGATCCTTGGATTAAGTCACTACCCTTTTTCATGTGCTCTGGCCATTTTCCCATGGGCTTAAGATTAATGATCACCAGTTATTTTCCCTTAAGCATATGGAACAGAGTTTAATTACTGTACTTCCCTGGATCTGAGTGCTAATAATTTATCAGACTAAAGACACATTCCAGGAATCCAGGACTAGGAGCAGGATGTTTACTGAAAATAAGACCAAAGTCTCAGAAGCCTTCTCCTCCTGAGATCTATGACATGAGAGGTTAAAAAAATAAAATGCATATTGTGAGAGCTGCAAGGTAAGTTTTATTTGGGGCAAAATGAGGACTGCAGTCTAGGAGACAGCACCTCAGATAGCTCTGAGAAACTGCTCCAAAGAGGCATTGAGGGAAGATCAGTAAGGGGGAGTTCAGTGCAACCGATCACTCATTTTACAAAAGGTTTTCTGCTAGTCATCAGGAACTGATGTCACTATGAAGGGATTTAGTGCTTTTCTAGATATAAGGAAATGAAAGGATTGGCATCATGAAATCAGTTCCTAAAATATCTAACTATCTAAAGATCTTTAGAAATGCTGGACTGTATGAAGCACAAGCTGGAATCAAGATTGCCAAATATCAGTAACCTCAGATATGCAGATGAAACCACCCTTATGGCAGAAGGGTGAAGAAGAACTAAAGAGCTTCAATGAAAGTGAAAGAGGAGAGTGAAAAAGTTGGCTTAAAGCTCAACATTCAGAAAACGAAGATCATGGCATCTGGTCCCATCACTTCATGGTAAATACATGGGGAAACAATGATGGACTTTATTTTGGGGGGCTCCAAAATCACTGCAGATGGTGATGGCAGCCATGAAATTAAAAGACGCTTGTTCCTTGGAAGAAAAGTTATGACCAACCTAGACAACATACTAAAAAGCAGAGACATTCCTTTGCCAACAAAGGTCCGTCTAGTCAAAGCTATTGTATTTCCAGTAGTCATGTATGGATGAGAGTTGGACTATACAGAAAGCTGAGCACTGAAGAATTGATGCTTTTGAACTGTGGTATTGGAGAAGACTCCTGAAAGTCCCTTGGACTGCAAGGAGATCTAACCAGTCCATCCTAAAGGAAATCAGTACTGAATAGTCATTGGAGGGACTGATGCTGAAGCTGAAACTCTAATACTTTGGCCACCTGTTGTGAAGAATGGACTCACTGGAAAAGACCCAGATGCTGGGAAAGATTGAAGGCAGGAATAGAAGGGGACGACAGAGGATGAGATGGTTGGATAGCATCACTGACTCAATGGATATGAGTTTGAGTAGGCTCTGGGAGCTGGTGATGGACAGGAAAGCCTGGCATGCTGCATTCCATGGGGTTGGAAAGAGTTGGACAGGACTGAGGGACCAGTCTCCCTGGAGTACGAAGTGCCTCGCTCTCCACCCTCAGTTCCCCTCGGGGGTGTTGGAGGTCAGCAGGTCAGTAGCACAGGCAGATGGCAAATGCTCTTCTTGTTGTTCAGTCACTGGCAAATGCTCTTGGCAAGTGGCAACTTGTAATTGACTTAGGCATGTGTAAAAGGGCTGCGGTGGGGATAGGATGGTTGAGAATGGGGATAAAGGAGAGAGACTGAAGAGTTGTGGAGAAGAGGAATACAGAAATGACAGAGTAGGGGATGTGTTTGTTGCTCAAAGTTGGTCTCTATCCACCTGTGCCGAATAGAAACATGGAGACTGAGGCTTGGGTGAAGTGGAAAAGGATAGTTTTTATTGCTTTGCTAGGAATAAAGGGCCAAAGTGGGCTAATGCCCTCAAGTCTGAGTGACCCACCCTGGAAGGTGTAATGAGGAGTTATATAGTGTTTACAGAGCAGATCATGACCAGCCCATGGTCAGTTCTTGGATTGGTTGGCATTAAGGTGAAGGTTCAAGTATTATCAATCTCCTGGTTTCAACCAGTCCAGAGTTTATGGCCTTGTGGTCCTCAGTTTTCATCTGGATGGGGTCTGCCTAAAAAAACAACTTAGGAATGTGTGTCAGGCCTTTATCTATATCTTTCAGGGAGCTATGAGTTTGGTGATTCTGCTATGTGGCAGATTTACAGTCTAAATTGTTACTGGTTCCCCAGCTCAACAGCTGTTCTTTGTTCTACATCTTCACATTTCCCAATCATGAACTCATGAGTCAGCAATACACTTCAAAAGAGAAGGATACAGGGTCTGTACATGGTTTCATACTGAAGTCCAATGTCGTTTACCCTCAGCAGAGTGTGCCTGTACGTGCTGTGATTATGCCTTCCTGGTAAAGGTATTTTAGACTTTTCAGCTCAGGTAGTTATATAACTAAGACTCTCATGAGAATTTTCCCATTAGTTTTTGTTTTTTTTTTTTTTATTTTTATATGAAGATATTTAACATGGGTAAATAGTAACAGTCTCCTACAAGTAATTGTGAAAAATTATGACCTCTGAGATTTAAAATGTAGAAGCAATGTATAATGCCAGAGGTCAACAATATATGAAAGTATCTTAAAACGATAGAAAACCTCAAAGGGCTTGACCCAAGGGATTAGCTTCTCTATAGAGGATATTTCAACTAGGAAGCAGCTCATTTGCCAGAAACAGCAGAAGAGAAGAGCGGAACGGGTAAACCTTGACAATGTCTATCCTCCCCCATTCACTGTGAAGAGGTGTCCTGATACAAGCTCTCAAGATTCCAGTTCCTATGGCAAACTGATCTCTACTGTGGAAATGGTTTCATGAAGACATCAGAGGTTATGCCTGGTGCTACTGAAAACAAAATACAACTCACTCACTAACCTGGCCCTCTTCCTTGCTCAGCCAACAAATTCAGATTGCAATTTGACTTCCATGAAGCTTTGCTTAGTGGAAGACTGAATTGGTCATATTGATGCAAATGTGCTCAGCTTTATGACAGTTATGTTTCTCATTGTAAATCAATAGGATAGCCTCTGCTTTTCACATCACTCAACCTGAGATTGATTCATGGGAATTCTTTCCAAAAAGACAAATACATTCTCAATACATTGACAAAACTGTGTCTCTGAGTTGGCAAGGCTGAAGGCCAGACTGTGGACTGTGGTGAATCCTCCAAGCCAAGGACATCTTCTGTGATTTCTGCCAGCCTGCTTTTTCCTTGAGGGCTTTGACCTTTCTGTGTCCTTAGCTTCAAATACTTACTATTTCCTACCCCAAAACACATGCCTAAAGCAAAAAAAAGATTTCAGTTATCTTAACAAGTAAAGACAAAATTCCCTTACTAGGGATCTTTTTTGTTTCCTCCAAGACCAGGAAAATACTAAATAAACATTATATCAAGTATTAAAGGAGCACTACAGAAAAAGAAAGGAATTTTTCCTTTTTTTAAAGCTTTCAGTTACATTTAATAAGCTGTCAAATCACCTTATTTTTACTGTGGTGCATTATGTAGAAGGGAGTTTAGATGCAATAATCTATATTTCAAATGATGCACACTAATGATTTTAGTAAATAGCCATATTTTTATTCTTATTTTAGCAAACACTGTATCTAAAAGGTATCCTGTGTTTTAAAGCAGATAAAATGAGCTCATGAATGCTAATACCTATTTTCTTGACAGTAAATTTTTCCTAATGCATTAATTATGACTCCAGATAGACCAATGATTATTTCATATATTCTAATTAGGAATTACTTTATTCAGTCAGCCATACACATCAGTAAACAAGTGGAATAAATTCCCAAGGGAAATGATAAAAAGACAATGATTTCCTTCCCATTACAGCTTGGAGAATTTACCCCACAATCAAGGAGTACTTAAAGAAGAAAATGGAGAGTTAGAAAATATAGTTGCAGGTGTAAGCACTTGGCAAGTCATGTTGCTTTGCAAGGATGAAATGAAAATGGACATCTTTATTACTTATCATATACAGAGAAATGCACTAGTTATTATGATCTCCTTTAAGAAATAAGCAAAAATACAATCAAATTAATTGTTTTTGTAGGAGAACAAACTGGAATGTAATCATCTCATTTAAATACTAGATTCCCAGAAAGGAGAAAGATGAAACCAACTCAGCACATTTCTAATTATTTATTCCTTTAATACACAGATTTATCCCCTCAAGATCAAGCTTATCTATATTAATTTTTGATGCTACCATATGCAATAGAAGTGCTCATTTCATGTTTTGGTCCAGAATCTTGTGATGAAAATAAGGAGCAGAGGGGGTAGTGGGAAGAGGGAGATTCATTAAGCTGGCTGATTTAACTACGGTCTGTATTTGGACATCCCATTTATCATTTTATTTTTAGCTGTCAAAGACATTTTCAAATATCATTGTGTAGAGGGAAATGGTATGGCTTTAAAATACATGCATTTGTTATATTTTGTTTTGTTTCTTATCAAGTCAGTGTCACAAATATAAGCTGCATTCTTCCATTATAGCTTTTAGACTTGTTTTGAGTTAATTTGTTCACTCACCAGCCATTGTTACAGCACATCAGTAAATACAATCTCATAATTAACAATGATCCACATTACTTAAGGTGAAATACTCAGAGGTCCTTTAGTTCACATTAGGGGCTTGGAAGTAGAACATTTTAATTATCTGGAATGCAGTCAACAGCAAATTAAACATTAAAAGACCAAAAGCTTTTTTTTATAAAATCACAATTCAGCTTCTGGGCTTTTATAATAATTTGTTTTTCTGACCATGGAAAGCCTTTAGAAAAAGTCAGCAAATCATTCTATTTGTTCTAATGGAGGAATAAAATCTTGAACTCATGAGCAGCTGGTTGAAATAAGGGCTAAAGGTCCCAGCTTATTAAAATTAGTGTCAATCAGTTTAGACAGGTAATCAATAACTGTCCACTTACATTGTTCAACCAGCCACAGTACACAAAAATAATCCTGTATCTATTTTAGTTTCACTAATACTTTACTAGGAATAAGTTGTGAGTGAGGAAGTTGATCATTTTGGAAAATACCTCGGAAAAAAATTTACCAAAAGAGTTGTAAACCTTAAGTATTTAGTTGTTGTTCTCCTGTTATGCTAACCTGGACTGATAATGAGAGGAAGTTTTAAAAAAGAATCTGGAAAAATAATGTTCAAGAGCAAAAACTTTGACAATATTCTTTTGAAATTTTAAAGGCTTTTTTTGTTTAAATCTGTTTGCTAATGGATTATGGGTTTAATATACCATAATAAATGTTTCAAAAGCAGAGATTATTTTTGAAAGATCATAATTCTGTTTGTTAAAAATATGCATATTTAGGTATAGACCAATCACTTAACATTTAATTCAATAAAGCTGTGAACGTAAAAGTTATGGTAGTTCATGGATGATGTATTGAATGGTTATGGCAAATGATAGTATCCATATGCCAGTTAGATTATTGCATGGCTCACTTTCTTGTCAATACCAAGCCCTAATTTTCAGATGTATGTTCCTCAAAAGCCATTAGAGGAAACCATCTAGACACTGAGATTCTCGCTTACTCTTGAAAGGTCAACAGGCACATGAGATTCACACACTCACCCAAATGAAAAAGAAAAGGAGAGCAATAGATACGTTTATTGTATCCTGACTGTTTGTGAAAGAATATACTAGAACAGATGCTAGAAAAGAAAGTGGAATACCTAAATCTTCTATTTTAGAGAGGATAGAAAAATTTTCCCAAGAATATCAGCTACTTAAAGGTAAAGTATAAATTTGAAGGAATCTTTTAAGGCTCCCTTTTCAGTGTTTCATCCCACTGGATCCAGAAACCATATTTTTCTGACCCTTTAATGTTTTCATTTTCACTTAAACATCTTCATATACAAATAAAATAATGAAATAGGAAAGTGTTTAAATCTGAAATTAGGTTATCTCAAGCTTTGGGTCACTTTGAAGCAATTGTTTAAGTGTGCAGATTTCTCCTCTCAGATAGCTTATGTAGAAACAACAAACATTATAAGTATCTCTAAAAGACAAAATGCTACCCATATTAATGAAATTCTCTCATAATCACACTTAAAGAATTATCCCAGAAAGCTTTCAGCTTTAGTCATTCAACAATGTTCCTATAAGGGAATAATTAATCATCCTTTCAAAGGGTGAAATCCACTCTCATAAACAGTCTCTGAATGATTTATTTTCTAAATGGTTTAACAGGAGAAAGGCTCATGTTTTCTCAGAAAGAAAATCAAGCAGCCATAAAAATAAACTTTATTATATGCATTATATGTCCAAGTTCTTTTAAATATAAAGACACAAGAGATGCTAAATACCAAGAGAGGGCAGAGATCAAGATTGCAAAGTAGGACATGGACCCTCCTCCTCCCACAAACACATCAAAACTTCATCTATATAGTGGAACAATTCTCACAGAATGCTTACTGAATGCTGACTAAAGATCTCATACAACTAAAGCTGTAGGAAAGATTCCCATGTAACTGGGTAAAGGGGAACGAAAAGTAGGACAAAGGGGGAGTCAGAAAGGAATAGGGTTGGGACCTGCACGCCTGGGAGAGATCTGTGAAAAACGAAAGGTTTCTTCACCCCGGGAACCCCCTTTACTGACTGAGAGGTCAGTCAGGACAGAAAGGGAGCTTCAAAAACTCAGAGGAGAGTACAGCAGCTGGCCTGTAGCAGACAGGACAGGGAGAGACAAGAACAGGTAGTCTTTGCCACATCACTGCACTTTCCAGCCTGAGACACATGTTTGCTAGTGTGCTCAGAGGCTGGGTGCTAAAACTCAGGCTTCAGCACAGACCTGGGGAATAGTTGACTATGTGGAGACAGTCAGAAGCACCTGGAATGTGGCACAAGACTCAAGTAGGGGTGTGCACAGGACAAAGCTTGGGTCTGCCAAAGGAACCCCAATGTGACTGCATGCAAGGGAGGGATGTGACTCCACATCGCAGCCTCATTTGCAGCTTGCTCACAGGAAGTGTAGCTCAACCACTAGGAAATCTAGGAGCACACAAGTGTCAGGGTGTTCCCACATGTGGAGATAGGCCTGAAATCAGAGCCCATTACCAGCACGCTCACAGCTAAAGTGGGGCAGAGGGCAGTGCCAACAGCAAAGTACTCATACACTGGGCAGCAGGCAGTGTTACAGAGCGCATGTCCTGGCAGACAGCTCCTAGGCAGAAATCGACAGTGACTCTTTTCCCAGCAGCAGCACTCTCGTCCTGCCTATCTTACGTGACAGCTTAGAAATGAATCTGAGGAGCAGACCCTGCCCCTGACAGGACTGTGACAATCACAGAACCAAGAGGAGACTCTATCCAACACCCACTGTAGGTCCTGGATACTAACAGCCAGTAACAGCACCAATAACACCCCTGGATACCAACACCAATAACACCCCTTATCAAGGCAAGAACAATCCGTACAATCTGGGGAAAGATGTGGTATACCAAAACCAGCCCTAACTTAAAAAAAAATATGGGATACAGAGTACAGACAGTGATGTTCCTACATAAAAGACCCATTTCAGATCACAGTAGATAAGTTTCTCCTAAATTCACAGTCAGAGAAATACAAGTAAAATGAAAAGAGCAGAACCATTCACAACTAAAAGAGCATGAGAAATTCCCTGAAAGGACAGTGAAAGAGACCTCTGCAGTCTACTAGAGTTGAGTTCAAAAAGGAGGGAATAAAAATGCTGAAGGAGTTAAAGTCTTTCTTGTGGAAATGCAGATGGTTGTAATAAGGAACTAGAAACTACAAAGAGGAGCCAATCAAAATTAGACAAATCAATTGCTAAGACGAAAATCAAGCAAATGATAAAGACTCTCGTCAACTAGGTATAGCGAGAATATAATAAAAGCTATTTACAACTGACTCATAGACAACATAATACTCAGTGATAAAAAGCTGAGTGTTTTCTAGCTAAAATCTGGAGCAAGACAAGGATTCCCACTCTTAACATTTTTATTCAACATAGTATCAGAAGTCCTAGCCACAGAAAACATACGAGAAAAAGAAAGATTTCCAAATTGGAAGGAAAAGTAAAATTTTCATGATATGTAGGTGACATGATGCTCTCTATATAGAAAACCCTAAAGTCTCCACACAAAACTATTAGAATTGATAAATGAGTTAGGCATGTTAACAGGATACAAAATCAACATACAGAAATCTGTTGCATTTCTTTATACTAGCGATGAATATCAGAATGAAACATTTTAAAATAATCTCTTTTAAAATTATGGCAAAAAATCCCTTGGAATAAACTTTATCAAGGAGATAAAAACTTATTTTCTGACAACTATAAAATATTGATAAAGGAAACTGGAGATGATTCAAAGATATGGAAAGATACCCCATGCTCTTGGACTGAAAGAATTAATATTGTTAAAACTGCCATTTTACTCAAAGCAATATACAGATTTAAAGTGATCCTTATTGAATTATCCATGACATTTTTATAGGACTAGAACAAATAATCTTAAAATTTATATGAAATCACAGAAGATTCAGAATTGCCAAAACAATCCTGAGTAAAAAAGAATAAAGCTGAAGACGTAATTCTCCCAGACTTAAGACAATACTATAAAGTTACAGTGCTCAAAACAGCATGGTATTGGGAGAAAACATACACATGGGTCAATGGAAGAGAATTGAGAGCCCAGAAATAAACCAACGCAACTACAGTCAATTAATCTTTGACAAAGGAGGCAATAATGTACAACTGAGAAAAAGACAGTCTCTTCAATAGGTTGCACTGAAAAAGCTGGACAGCTTCATGTAAATTATAAAGTTAGAACACTCCCTCACACTTAACACAAAAAATAAACTCAAAATTGCTTAAAGACTTAAACATAAGATGTGACTCCATAAAACTCCTAGAAGAGAATATACACAAAACATCTTCAGACATAAATTGCAGTGATAATTTCTTAGATCAGTCTCCCAAGGCAAAAGGTATAAAAACAAACATTTAAAAAATGGGGCCTAATCAAACTTATAAGCTTTTGCAGATCATAGAAAACCATGAGCAAAATGAAAAGACAACTACAAAATGGGGGAAAATATTTGCAAATATTGACATAATTTCCAAAATATATGAACAGTTCATACACTCAATATAAAAAAATACATCCTATTCAATAAATTGATAGAAGATCTAAATAGACATATTTCCAGAAAAGATACACAGATAACCAAAAGCCACACAAAAAGATGCTCAAATTTGCTAATTATTAGAGAAATGAAAGTCAAAACTACAATCAGATACTACCTGAGACCAGTTAGAAGGGCCATCGTCAAATGTCTGTAAGCAATAAATGCTGGAGAGGGTGTGGAGAAAAGAGAATTCCCCTGCACTGTTGGTGGAAATGTTAATTGGCACAACCACTATGAACAGTATGGAGGTTCCTTAAAAAACTAAAAATATAGTTACCATATCATCTAGCAATCCCATTCCTGGGTGTATATCTTGGAGAAAAATCTAATTCAAAAATATACATGCACCTCGATATTCATAGCTGTGCTATTTATAATGGACAAGACCCGGTAGCAATCTAAGTATCCATTGACAAGTGAATGGATAAAGAAGATGTGATACACACACACACACACACATACAATGGAATACTGCTCAGCCAAAAAAGCTGAAATAATGCCACTTGCAACAACATGGATGGACCTAGAAATTATCATACTAAGTGAAGTAAGTCACAGAGCAAAATATCATATGATATCAGTTGGACTTCCCTGGTGGCTCAGATGGAAAAGAATTTGTCTGCAATGCAGGAGACCCGGGTTTGATGGCTGGGTCAGGAAGATCCTCTGGAGAAAGGAATGGCAACCCACTCCAGTATTCTTGCCTAGGGAATCCCATGGACAGAGGAGCCTGCAGGGTATAGTCTATGGTGTCACAAAGAGTTGGACATGGCTGAGCAACCAACACACACACACGATATTAATTTTATGTAGAATCTAAAAAAAATACAAATAAGTTTATTTACAAAACAGAAACAGACTCACACATATAGAAAACAAATGTATGCCTATCAAAGAGGAAAGGGGGGCAGGGATAAATTAGGAGTTTGGGATTAACAGATACACATTACTATACTTAAACAACCAGGACATACTGTAAAGCGGAGGGAATTGTATTCAATATCTTGTAAGGACCTATAATGGAAAAGAATCTGAAAAAAAATTGTATGTGTATATATATATATATACACACACACACACACACACCTATATACATGTATTGTACTCAGCTGGTAAAGAATCTGTCTGTAATGCAGGAGACCCTGGTCTGATTCCTAGGTCAGGAATATCTCCTGGAGATGGGATAGGATACCCACTACAGTATTCTTAGGCTTCCCTGGTAGCTCAGACAGTAAAGAATCTGCCTGCAAGGCTGGTGACCTGGGTTGGGAAGATCCCCTGGAGGAGGGCATGGCAACCCACTCCAGTATTCTTGCCTGGAGAATTCCCACGGACAGAGGAGCCTGGTGGGCTACAGTCCATAGGGTGGCAGAGAGTTGGATACAACTAAGCACAGCACAGGACAATACAAAATCTGAATATCGGAATGTTTTTTTGTGATACGGTATCTGAGCACTTTGCTACACATCTGAAACTAACACAACATTGTAAATCAACTATACCCCCCCCCCAAAAAAAAAAATTCCAAGAGATGTGTCTACTGCCACCTAGAAATAAGGTGAAGGCCATTCCTATATTAAAGAAGCAATAGTAGATAGTGTCAAGCATAGATCTTAGCTGAACATGTGGTCACTATTCCTACTACTGGGGCATCAACGTTGGCTTCCCACTGACTAGCTGTGGGTGCATAGGTGATATACTTTCTACTTCAGTTTTCTGGTTATTGATAAAATAGAACCAAAAATGATATCTCTCATCATCATCACTTCTGTGAGAGTTGAATCTGTTAGAATTATGTAAATAGCACACAGTAAGAACTCAATAAATAAATGCTGCTATGACAATTATTAACTTCCTTTCTTCTTTGTACTGGCCTATATTTCATCACTTAGAGAAGTCCGGTCTTAGCAACAGAAGACTAAGACATTTTCCAAAATTAATCTTGATATTTCAAAAAGAAAATTAGGGGTTATAAGGGCATTATATTGGGGCATTTGATGTAGTTGAAAGCAAAGATTTTTTTTTTCATTTTCCAGTCATATTTGCACCTGTAAATTGCATATTAGGGTGGATCATCAACATAATAAAATATTACAGTAAAAGAGACAATTCTGAACCTAAATATAAAATTCCTTGGCTAAAATATCAATTCCAAGGTTAAAACTATAGGTTTTTGCTTTGGGCCTAAATAGAGAAACAACAGTTTTTATGAGGCTTCTTTCACTAAACAGAATCTAGTTTCAATTTGGTGACAATTTAATTCTAGTGCTGCATTCATCTCACAGATTCAAAAGCATTCGCAAGCATATAGTGTATCATTATCCTTGTTTCACAGAGACTCCAAAGCATAGGCGGAAATTAGTGTTTTCAGGCAACTAACCAAGCATTTCTTGGTAGGGTGCTGGGTACTGAGCATCCTAGGAGTTAAGGTATATCTTAAAATATCTCATTTATTGACATTTTCTTAAAAAAAAAACAAGGCTAATTTAAGTCGAAAATAAGTGAATTATACAAATTGAACAAAACTTTGCAACACCTGGCTCTATGCTAGTTGCAGAGGGAGATATCAAAGTGATTGAAACAGGATGCTTTCCTCAAAGGGCATATATTTTGTTAACGAGATAATAGCAATGATAATGGCTAACATATTCTAAGCGCTTGCGTGTTTGTGTGTGTGTCTCAGTTTTTGCAACCCCATGGACTGTAACCTGCCAGTCTCTCTGTCCATGGGATTTCCCAGGCAAGAATACTGGAGTGAGTTGCCGTTTCCTCCTGTGGGGGATCTTCCTGACCCAGAGATCAAACCCATATCTCCTGCTTTGGCAGGTGGATTCTTTACCACTGAGCCACCTGGGAAGCCCATTCTGAATGCTTACTAGATGTCAACCATTATACTGAGTTTGTTATACGTTTTGCCAATTTATTTATTATAATCAACCCTATAGTCAGGTACAAATCTACCCAATGCATAGTAAAACAGAAACTGAGGATTACAGAGGTTGAGAGATTTTCCCAAGGTTACATGATGATGGTTGGGGGGAGGCTAAAAAATTCATTTGCCTCACCACAGGTAGGACCTCACTGTTGGCGGGACTCTGCATCCCCAGGAAAAATGCCCTGACCCCCTTGGGACTTGACACAGTAGTCCTTCAAGGCTTCACATTTACCACCTCATATCCGCTCTTTCCTCGCCTCCTTAAAGATTTTTGTATATAGATCAGGATCTTGGCTTTTGATGGATTCAGTCTATGCTCTTTTAACGATCTCATCATCTCCTTCATTCAACAATCCATTCCCACAATTTCAGTCACTAACATTGCTTTCATTATGGCAATTCCACGTATCACATCCATTATCACCTCCTTTCTTTCTAGTCTACTGCCTCTATTCCAGACTCACAACAATTTTTCAAACCCATATAAATGCAGTCCATTGAGCCTCCACTTTACCCCTCTCAGGACTCCTTATGTTCTTACTTCCCTCCTTAACCAGCTTAAATTTCACTGTCCAACCTTTCCCTTTCCCTCGGATGTAGTTTGGCAAAATGTAACTTTGGATCATTCAGTGCCTCATCTACACTGTGTCGGTTCCTAGACATCAGACTTTTATAAAAGAAAAATATAAAAATACTAATGAGGTTTATTTTTTCCCAGCTTCATTGAAATGTAATTGGCATATAAATTTGTATTAGTCTAAGGTGTGTACCATAGTGATTCCATACATGCATATATTGCAAAATGTTTACTGCAAAAAATTTAGTTAACATCTACCCCCTCTCATAGTTTCACATTATTTTCTTGCGGTAGGCACTTATAAGACCCATGCTCTTCACAACTTTCCAGCATAAAACAGTATCATTAACTGTAGTTACCACGCTGTGCAGAACATTTCCAGAATTTGTTTATCTCATAACTAGAAGTTTGTGCCTTTCGACCACCTTCACCCATTGCACTACACTCTCTCTGCTTCCTCTGGCAATCAGCAGTCTGTTCCATATCAATGAAAGATTTTTTTGTTGTTGTTTTAGTTTGAAATTCTACATGTAAGTGAGATTACAAGTATTTATCTGACTTAATTCAGCATAATGCCCTCAAAGCTCATCTACATTGTCACAAATGGCAAGATTTCAGTCTTTTCATAGCTGAGTAACGTGGAAGGAATGATGCTAAAGCTGAAACTCCAGTACTTTGGCCACCTCATGCGAAGAGTTGACTCACTGGAAAAGACTCTGATGCTGGGAAGGATTGGGGGCAGGAGGAGAAGGGGACGACAGAGGATGAGATGGCTGGATGGCATCACTGACTTGATAGATGTGAGTCTGAGTGAACTCTGGGAGTTGGTGATGGACGGGGGGCCTGGCATGCTGCAGTTTAGGGGGTCACAAGGAGTCGGACATGACTGAGCGACTGAACTGAACTGATATAGATGTAAGAGAATATACATTGGAAGGACTGATGTTGAAGCTGAAACTCCAGTACTTTGGCTACCTGATGTGAAAGCTGACTCATTTGAAAAGACCCTGATGCTGGGAAAGATTGAGGGCAGGAGGAGAAGGGGACGACAGAGGATGAGATGGTTGGATGGCATCACCATCTCAATGGACATGGGTTTGGGTGGACTCTGGGAGTTGGTGATGGACAGGGAGGCCTGGTGTGCTGTGGTTCATGGGGTCGCAAAGAGTCAGACACGACTGAGTGACTGTACTGAACTGAACTGACTGCAGAGAATATACATGCATATAGACATAAGAGATGCAGGTTCGATCCCTGCGTCTGGAAGATCCCCTGAAAGAGGGCATGGCAACTCACTTTAATATTCTTGTCTGGAGAATCCCATGGACAAAGGAACCTAGAGGGATACATTCCATAGGGTCATAAAGTATAGGATTAAGCTACTTAGCATGCATACAGTTGAAGAACGCAGGGACTAAAACACCGACTTCCTTGCACAGTCAAAAATCTACGTACAACGTTACCTTCAGCCCTCTCTACGTGCAGTTTCACATCTGACTTTGTAAGTAGTGATTAATCCTTCAATTTGATCTAGGCAAATAAATTCTTGGATGATTTCAAACATAAATAATATTTTTCCACTTCTCAAAACCATTTGGCTTAAAGCCAACATCCCTTGTTTAACCTACAAAATCTTACATAACTTGGTGGTCTCTGGTCTTATCATCTGCTACTCTTTCCCTCATTCACTCAGCTCCAGTAACAATAAACTTCTTTCTGGTCCTTGAATTCCATGCTACATGTTGAGGGGTCTGGACATATTTTGTGGGCAAAAGGAAGTCATTGCATCACTTTCTTTCTTCAAACAGGGCCGTGTTTTTTTTTTCTTGCAGACTAATCAACCCCAAGAAACTGAGGCAGCATCTAAAGATTGAGAAAGCAATTCCTATGATCTAAAACTTTTCTTTCACAAAAAATTAATATTTCAGTGTATTTCAATACCAACTAGAATCACTGACCTGAGTTTTGTGGGGTCAAAGTTACACTGAGAAAATTTGATTGTATACAGTAAAAATACATGTGTTTGATTAGTAGTACAGAGAATGAAGCTTCTAGAAATTTATAAAAAAGGATAAATGAACACTATGTCAGAAAATGTTTAATGGAGAAGATAGCTTTTTATCTTGAAGAGTGAGTCGAATCTGCAGAAGTGGAAATAAGAAGGATACTCACAGGAGGCAGGATTCTTGGGCAAGGAGGAAAGATTTAAGGGTAGGGCATCATGAAGAATCAAATTGACTGGAAAAAAAAAATCTTATTTTAGAAGGTAATGTACATGAAATGTTTACACTTGGGTCCTCTAAATTTAATGAATGTAATCCTACGTTCTGTAGGGTCTGTAAATTCAAACCCACGTAGATTTCAGGATAAGATTGTGATGATTTGTGCGTATTTACAGCAACTTTGTCTGATTGTATTTTTTAGCCTGGAATATATTCACAAAATATGCAAACATTGTGTTTCAATAGCCATTTATTTCTTTTTAAGTGAAACAGCACTCACAGTCAAGTTGTTTCGTTTAAAAATCAGGCAGGTCTTTAGGCAGTGCTTTTCCTACAATGTATTTGATTGGGTTGAAGCAGAAATCAAATCATATCTGATTACCATTCAACTTGTGGCAGAACTATTGTAGAATAAAGAACCAACAGCCAAATATGAGCAAAGTCTCATCCTCTTCCCTAATGCTCTCAAAAATTCACTTTCCAATTCACTGTCCCAGACTACAAATACAAGCAAGCATTCACCCTCACAAACATTCTGTCAGTGATTCAGTATCAGCCTCCTTCTCCACCATCCATCCGTGTTTTGCTCTAAGTCCACCCTTTTTTCCATAATCAATCTTTGGCTGTTTGTGATTAGGACTAAGTGCCTCTTGTACTTTCAAGATATTGGAAGTGGGCGCAAACCCAGGAGAAAATAGTCTATCCAAGCACAAGTTTTATTTATGTTCTGACACCAGTACCTTTGCCTTCACCTTTTTCCATACATAACCTGATTTCCCAACAGCTCCTCAAAAGGCAAAATCTCTTTAATCGCACAGGGGAAATTGGTCTCTAAAAGCAAATCTGTCCCATTCTTTGCTAAATTGTTACAGTTTAAGCCATATTTGCTACAAAGAAGAAAAAATTTCACTGAAGATCTATTTAGAACGTGTAGATTTGATTTTTTACTTTTATATTTTAAGCATAAGACCAGATTAAATTTAGAGACAATAGTTTGTTTTTTTAAATTCTCTTGAGATAAAAACCACTCTCTGAACAAGGACAATATCAATTAACGGAGAATTCAAAAAATTCTACCTAATAGGTAATAGTTTTAGTTAATTAACTGTACAGTTTTCTAAGTTCCTATTACCAGTCACGATTGCGTTCCTTTTTAACTGTACCAGGCACCTACAAAATGGACAGTTAAAGATAATTGCTTATTTTACTGTATTGCATTACATTTGAAAAAATGGTCTTTTACATTATTTGATATCTTTTTTCAGTAATACAATCTATTTTCATATATTTAACCTTAAATTGCTTTTTAAAATACCCTTAATTTGATACTTACTCTAGTTCCAAATCTATTTCACTCAGCTTTCATGAAGACATTTTTCCAAAGTGTTAATGGAATTTTGAGCTTTTTTTATTTTCTTTCAGAATTTAACTCCTCACTTTGAAACTTTAGGTAAATAATATGAAGGAGGAAATTGGTGTTACAAAGAGGAGACCTGAAAAGCAGTTTAATAGATGTATTTTATGATTCAGTCTTGGAAGAAATTAAAAGAAAAAAAAGACTAGAGAGAAGTTTTCTTGAACAGGAATTTCATTCCTTCCCTGCTAAATCAGAAGAATCTCAAACTTACAGAAGAGAGTGACTGATAAAACTAGATTATGGGGTTACTTATATCTTGTGTTTCTGGCAAAAAGTGAATTGAGGTAAAATTAAGCCCATAAAACCAAACAGGTTGGGAAAGATCTTTTAGAATTAATCTTTAGGCATAGAAGGTAGATTGTCCATCAGCTTTGCTAAACTGAGTCAAATAGACAAGAAGAACCAAAACCTGAGAACTTGCTTCAGAGGAGTCAGGAGTCTGCAAAATGATTCACAAATTTAATCAACATATTTCTTAGTACTAATAAGGAGACACTAAGGTTGTATTCTTGCCTGGAGAATCCCCTGGACGGAGGAGCCTGGTAGGCTACAGTCCACGCGGTCGCAAAGAGTCGGACACGACTGAGCGACTTCACCTTCACCTTCAAGGTTATATTAGGCTTCCCTGGCGGGTCAGTGATAAAGAATTTTTTCTAGTTAATATAAAAATAATAACTAACATCTCTTTGGAAGTGATCTTTAAGCTAATTGTTGAAATAGTTTATGTTTGCGTGAGCAACATAATGAAGAAAACAGGACATTTCTTAAATAAAAGATGTAATTTATATTTTTAAAGAAATGTATTCTTTATTATATTCTTAAGCTTGACACAAAACATCAAATTAAACAGGAGACAATAACCTTACATAAGAGATAAGAACTTAACATTTACCAAAAGACTACAAATCATGAAAACGTAAACTAAAAGCTATGACAAAAATATATACAAAATATATATTACATATATATACACAAATATATATGTATACAAAATATATACAAAAATATATTACAAAATTATATTTGTAATTCTTATGACTGTCGTAGGTTTAATATCCAGACTGTCTTCCAAAAGATGTTCTAGTGATGAATACATAGATGATGATGACACAAAAACATTTCAAACAGTTCTTGCCATATAGTCACTATATTTTCATAAAAAGACATGCACACACACAACAGATAAGTTTATTAACTGTATAACATGATTTTTTACTACATTAAGTAGAAATGGGTCAATGTACATGTCTTCATCCTTTTCATCTTCATGGTGAGTATGATAAGGGGGAGGAGAAGGAAGGGTTGATTTTGCTGATTTAGGGATGGCAGAGGAAGAAGAGGTGGAGAAGGTGGAAGGGGAGACCAGAGGGGCAGGGGTACTGGGCAAATTTTATAGAAATACATTGTAATTTCTGTCTGACTTTTAAATTTCTCTAAAAGTTTTTTATATGGTCCCAATACTTTGGTGGAATTAAATTCTCCAATGTTATATTCTCTACCTGCCTTTCGCTTTAGATTGACATATAATGACTTCACTTTTTTTCCAATCTTATTCGAGTCTACATGTATTCTTTCTTATAACAATCCTGCACCCACATAAAAGCACTGTCAGTATGAGATAAAAAGGTATTTTGCAAAAAGAGCAAGGTTTTCATACTTGCTGGTAGAGCTGAAGAGATGACTTCATAATTTGCTCTTTGAACAACGGTCCTTACACAGCATTCACTTATCTCTTGAAATGGTGGCAACCACAGATGCAAAACTCAATCTACAATACATGTCAAGCAATTCAGCTTTTTCTTGTAATATCATGACTTTGCTTCTTAGGAGCACTCCTGGCATCACTAGTGGCGCTTTGTAGGGATCCCATGGTGTTATTCGAGGTTTATGGTATCTCATTAAACATGATGGAAATTAGACAAGAACAGCAAGAGATCGCAATAATGGGAGAGATCAGGTTTGGCAAGAGATTGCAAGAACCTGGAGAGGTCAGATTGCCAAGATAAGAGACCTCTGAAGAGATGCCAGCATACTGGGGCCTTTGAAGCTGATGCTCACAACACTCAAGCTCTCTGCAGTAGCAACAGCTGGCCACAACATTATCACAGGACTATGGTGTGTATTACCAATAATTTTATGCAGTTATGAATTAATTCTGTATCTTTACCCTTGTTTACTTTTCTCTTGACTGTGAATGGCACCATGTACAACTTTGGTGTGTAACTTTTGATAAATATTAACTTGTTATAAGAAGTTTCTGTATATTTTATACTGGAAAATCATGAGAAAGACTAGTATCAATATATATTTTATGCATTTATGACAGAAAGTCAGCTAGGCTTGCACCAAAAAGATTTTTGAGAAAGGGATTGAGAGCTAGATTGAAAGATTTAAAGACACAGAGAACATGTAGAGGCAATCCAAAATTCATTAACTGAGTGCTTTGACAGCAATTTTATGCTTATGTTATGAATAAATAAGTTTATTTTTGCTAATTTTTTATCTTTTAAAATTTGTATTCACACACTCAGTTATAGGACATACTACTGAAAATACATGATTGAACATGTCAAGAGGACTGAACACTTTTCCCATGTGTACTTGTAACCAGGTGGACTTAGCTGAGCATTTTAATGAAAAATTGGCTTGGGAGTATACTTGGGGGTATCCCTTCCACCACTCAGGGCAAATTTACACTAAATGACTGCATTAGAATTTGGGGAAACACCTGTGTTGTTTGGAAGGTATTTAACAATGAGAACTCAGAGTACTACATTATTGTTGCCATTACTTTGGCTGCAGTCAAAGCATGATTTGGTGCACAGAAAGCTGGGAGAAATAAGAAATCAGTATGGTCCTGACACAAGAGAGACTGAAAGGAAACATTAGAGCATGTAGTACCTTTATAGCAAGAAAGTAGTTGTCTTCACGAAAACACCAAAAAAATTGTGAGCACTGACAAACAGCCTTGATCAAAGGGTTTGTAAGACCAGCCTTTTGGCCAGAGTAGAAAAGGGTTTCTTGTCTTGGCTAGCTCAGTACCCATCCCCCCCTTCTTCTGATAACAACACCTTGAATTTAATTTGCAACCACCCTACCATGAATTCAGTGTGGGACTTCCGTTATCCCTCAGGAGTAGGGATTTAACCCAGGCCTGACAATATAGAGCATTGTAAAAAGTTGTTTACAACTTTTTAAAACATGGAGACATAATATGCGTATCATAAATCCACTCTTTTCAAGTGTACAGTTCATTGATCTTCAGCATATTTACAGGAATGGGCAACCATCACCAACATCTAATTCCAGATCAACTGTATCATTCCCCAAAGAAACCTTGTACCCATTAGCAGTTGGCAACCACTAATCTATTTTCTGTCTCCAAAGATTTTCCTGAATGGACATTTTATGTAAACAGAATCATAGAGTACACAGCCTTTAACTGTCTATCTCTTTTCACTTAGTGTAAAGATTTCAAGGTTTACACTAAAGAGTATCTTGATGAAAGTGAAAGAGGAGAGTGAAAAACTTGGCTTAAAATTCAAATTTAGAAAACTAAGATCATGGCATCTGGTCCCACCAATTCATGGCAAATAGATGGGGAAACAGTGGCTGACTTTATTATTTTGGCTCCAAAATCACTGCAGATGGTGATTGCAGCCATGAAATTAAAAGACACTTACTCCTTGGAAAGAAAGTTATAATCAACCTAGACAGCCTATTGAAAAGCAGAGACAGTACTTTGTCAACAAAGTTCTGTCTAGTCAAGGTATGGTTTTTCCAGTAGTCAGGTATGGATGTGAGAGTTGGTCTATAAAGAAAGCTGAGTGCAAAAGAATTGATGCTCTTGAACTGTAGTGTTGGAGAAGACTCTTGAGAGTCCCTTGGACTGCAAGGAGATCCAACCAGTTCATCCTAATGGAGATCAGTCCTGGGTGTTCATTGGAAGGACTGATGTTGAAGCTGAAACTCCAGTACTTTGGCCACCTGATGCGAAGAGCTGACTCATTTGAAAAGACCCTGAGGCTGGGAAAGATTGAGGGCAGGAGGAGAAGGGGGCGGCAGAGGATGAGATAGTTGGATGGTATCACCGACTCAATGGACATGGGTCTGGGTGGACTCCAGGCATTGGTGATGGACAGGGAAGCCTGGCGTGGTGCAGTTCATGGGGTCGCAAAGAGTCAGACACGACTGAGCGACTGAACTGAACTGAACATGTATGTATGTATGTATCACTATTTCTGTCTTTCTGTGGCTGAATAATTTTTCACTCTATGGTTATAAAACATTTTGTTCATCTATCTATCAGTTCATCCATCTATCAGTTGAGTACATTCCAGAGTTTAGCTGTTATGATTGATGCTACTACAAACAATTATGTCAAATTTGTGTGGAAATATGATATCAGAAGAACTAAGACCCTCTTGATGGAGAGCAGAGTGAAAAAGCTGGCTTAAAGCTTAGCATTAAAAAAATGAAGATCATGGCATCTGGTCCCATCACTTCATGGCAAATAGATGGGGAAACAATGGAAACAGTGACAGACTTTATTTTCTTGGGCTCCAAAATCACTGCAGATGGTGACTGTGGCCATGAAATTAAAAGACGCTTGCTCTTTGGAAGATAAGCTATGACCAACCTAGACAGCCTTTTAAAAAGCAGAGTCATTACTTTGCTGACAAAGGTCCATCTAGTCAAAACTATGAATGTGAGAGTTGGACGGTGAAGAAAGCTGAGCACCAAAGAACTGATGCTTTTGAACTGTGGTGTTAGAGAAGACTCTTGAGAGTCCCTTGGACTTAAGGAGATCCAACCAGTCAATCCTAAAGGAAATCAGTCCTGAATATTCATTGGAAGAACTGTTGCTGAAGCTGAAGCTCCAATACTTTGACCACCTAAGGCGAAGAATTGACTCATTGGAAAAGACCCTGATGCTGGGAAAGATTGAAAGAGGAGAAGAAGGGGACAACAGAGGATGAGATGGTTGGATGGCATCATCGACTCAATGGACATGAGTTTGAGCCAGCTCCGGAGTGGTGATGGACATGGAAGCCTGGCAGGCTGCATGAAGTCCATAGGATCACACACAGTCAGACAATTCTGAGTGACTGAACTAATGATATCAGTTATCTTGGGTACATACTCATACTATGAGCAGAATCACTGAATTATACAGTAACCTTAAATTTCCATTTAATACGGAAAATAATAGCAGAACTCTGGGCAAATCTCAAGGGGACTTTGATTTCATCCTCTCCTTTCAGTGGTTCCAAACTGCATTTTCTTTTCTTTTATGAATGATTACGGAGCGCCAATTTTCTAGGTTGTTGTGAAGCTCGGAAGAGAAAAATGGAAATAGGATAAGTTAAAGCACTACACATCTCACTATTCTTAACCAATATTGAAATGGTTTTCTAGAATAAATACTCCCCAGGTGACGGAAAATGATTGTGATCATTTCTGCCAGTATGCTCATTGCTTTTAAAATGATAGGATTTGTAGAGTCCTTACTCTGCCCTTTGTAGCTGACATCCCTATACTTCTAGTTTTTGCAGTGATTATCTTGGTCAAACCATAGGATATAATATGGTCCTAAGAAAAATAATTGTACTTTTGTAACATGCTGAGGGTTTAGATCCTGGGGTCTGAGAGCAGAAGTTATTTCAGGTGCACTGCCCATATCCCTGGAGCCTCTGGCTTCACTGCATGCTTGTCAACTTCCAGCTGTGTATATTTGCATATGGTTGCTGCCTCAGAACTTTCTAAAACCATTTACATCTGCTCTAATCTCAATGACATCAGCCCAGACATGCTTCTTACAAACAATGACTAATAGTAGTTGACATGCAGTGATAAGTCTCCCTGGTCCTTTAGGTGATATAATTTTGAGAAATATGTTTTACATTATTGCCTGAAGTATCCCCTCAGGGTTAAAAGCTTTAGTTGCCCAAAGTGGCAGTTAACTTCTAATGTACTCCTTACCAGTTTCTTTACCTTCCCTGTCCTGTCCTCCACTCTTGTACTGACATAACTTTCACACATAAAATCCCTGGACTTGAATCTTTTTCTCAAGGTCTGTTTCTGGGAAAACCTGACTTAGAAGGAAAGCATAGAGCAAACTGCAAACAATATATTCTACAATAAGAGTGCTGACTTGGGAAGAAGCCACCTGGGGGTAAAATTTGAGAAAGTAAAGCTGAGTTCTGGAGACCAGGTTTAAGCCTCTCTATTAAGTCCTGACTTTCTAGTCACCTTCAATTATTGAGCCAAGATATTCCCTTTTTAGTTTTAAATTAATTTGGGTTGTTTTTCCTATTGTTTTTTCTTTTGAAAGAATTCTGAATAATATGATATGGTGGACTGCAGACTTAAAAAAAAAAAAAAAGCATAATATCCTTAGATGAGCAAAGCTAATTTTATGAAAACAATGGAAGTAACAGCAACTTGATCGAGACTTAGTTGCCTCTCACAAGCAGGGATCAAGGATATTTTAAAAGTTTAGGATACAAGCTTCATTGGTTTAAATCAGGTCTTTTCAGGTAGGTACCGAATTGAGATTGGGATGAAAATATGACACAACTGCTTAGGACTGGTGGATCAGCATGGTGAGCATCTTGAAGCAAGTCTTGATAAGTAAACTGTTAGTTTGATGATCAGTCAAGAAAATTATTTTTTTCAGATAAACTGATAATGCAGGGATATCCTGAAGCAATCAGTGACACTATTTATTATTTTAAAATCTTCCTATAATAAATAGTTGTCTTGTTGACATACGTATTCTCAGTTCTCAATCCTGAGCCTTAAGTAATATCACATAGGTGGCCTTAATTCTCATAAAGATAAGTAGAATTTGTCTCATGGGAAGAAGTGTCAGCAGAATCGAAGACATTCTAAACAGAAGACAAGAAAACATACAGATGATAAAGAATGGTTAAAATATCAAGAACAAAGTCATAGTGGAATTAATAATAAATTAGCAAAGAAAGAGAATTTTGGTGAGATAGTAAAGAATCAAACAGGAACTTTGTCCTCTTTTGATGAGTAGCCTTGGAAGGTTATAAAATGCCTCACTCTTGGGAAATACTTGTATTTGAAATTTTTTGTTTTGTTTTGCTTGGAAGGTTTGGTTTTTAAGTGCTCACACAATATAATATATGATCAATTGAAGAAATGTTACTTCAAACTTCTGGGTATTTGATTTTTTTTTTTTTTTGGTATAATAATATCAAACACTGTGCTTTGAAGACTGATTGGAAAATGTAAATTAAATTATCTGCAAAGAATGATAACAGGCGAATGAGACTATGAACATCTTGACTTCCATCTCGGCATATATCATGGGAGCCGTAGAAAGGGCATTTATTCTGTGGAGCTGAGGAAAGGAGGATGTGAGTCTGAGTGAACTCCGGGAGATGGTGATGGACAGGGAGGCCTGGCGTGCTGCGATTCATGGGGTCGCAAAGAGTCGGACACGACTGAGCAACTGAACTGAACTGAACTGAACTGAGGAAAGGACAGTCCAAAGTTTGACATTTTTGTCAAACAACACTGCCAAAACTTATGACAAAAAGTTCTGTTCAGTTCAGTCACTCAGCCATGACTTTTTGCCACCCCTTGGATTGCAGCATACCAGGCTTCCCTGTCCATCACCATCTCCCAGAGCTTGCCCAAATTCATATCCATTGAGTTGGTGATGGCATCAAATCTTCTCACCCTCTATTGTCCCTTTCTTTGCCTGCCTTCAATCTTTCCCAGCATCAGAGTCTTTTCCAATGAGTCAGTTCTTTGCATCAGACTCATTGGAAAAGACCCTGATGCTGGGAAAGATCTTATTCTGTTTTCATATTCCGAGAAACCCCAGCAAGAAAACAATAGCAATCTAATATTCTTAGACTAATCACAGCTTCACATTTAGAATATAGCTTCACCATGTTCTTATCCTGACCTAGACACTTAATCGAAAGATGGCTCTGGGAAAATAGCTCATTGTCCCTCAGTCACCTTATATTAAATACAAATTGTGGGAAATGATAATACCACCTCACAAATATGAGGCAAAAAATCAAACAAGTGAAAAAAATAGTGAAAAAAATAGTGAAACTGGCATAAAACTGGAAAACACTAAAGGTTAGTGGTTAGTGTTTTTTTTTTTTTTTTTAGGCTTCGATGAAAATTTGCAAGGGAAATAAAAGTCTAGACCAACTTGGATGGATACAATAGCTTCATGGTTATTCGTTTATTTCACCTGCAGATCTGCTTTCAGACTCTTCATTCACATTAACATCATAAGGAAAGGTCACAATTCAGGGTTACTTTTCCCAGGGAGAGGGACTGGTTAATCAGTGCTTTATCTGGAAGGGAGTGATTATGGTTGGACATTTGACCACTGCAGAAGAAGCCCTCCTGCATTCTGGGTAAGTGTGAGGAATTTAGGAGCTAACATGGAGGGGATGGGCAATGAACTGAAAGTTGGGAGACACAGGCTCTGCAACCGTCTATACATATTTAACCATGTGTCACAATTTCTTGAAATCTTAATGTTTCCTATCTGTAGAATGGGAGACTTAATAAGTCCCTCATGAGGACTACACAAGATGATGCTGAGTGAAGTATTTTGAAAATTCTTAAAAGATAGACGAACGTAAATTTCAATATTTTTTCCATGTTACTTCCCCCTAGATACTCAAAGTGAAAGTGAAAGTCACTCAGTCGTATCTGACTCTTTGCGATCCCATGGACTATACCATCCATGGAATTCTCCAGGCCAGAATACTGGAGTCATTTGCCTTTCCCTTGTCCAGGGTATCTTCCCTGGTGGCTCGGATGGTAAAGCGTCTGCCTACAATGCAGGAGACCTGGGTTCAGTCCTTGGGTCAGAAGATCCCCTGGAGAAGGAAATGGCAAACCACTCCAGTACTCTTGCCTAGAAAATCCCTGGGAAATCCCATGGACAGCGGAGCCTGGTAGGCTACAGTTCATGGGGTTGCAAAGAGTCGGACATGACTGAGTGACTTCACTTTCTTTTTTTCACTTTCTCTAGGGGATCTTCCCAACCCAGAGATCTAACCCAGGTCTCACGCAAAGAGCTGTTACGTAAAAGCAAATAAAATGTGAGGCAGCAGCAGTCAGGCTTGCTGCTGGTCCCAGAGAAGGTTTTTGGAGTTTCTTCCCTACCATGGTTCATAATAAACCTCACTGAAGATTAGCAATGGTGCCACTGAAAGTATTTCTGGAAATTTGCAAGTTCTCAGTGCATGAGATTTCAGCAATGGAAAGCAGTAGGCAAGAAAGAAGGCCTCCCAAGAAATATATAAATATTCTATGTGATATGAAAAGAGGAATTTGGAGATTTACTCTCAATCTTGGTTTCTTAGGAAAGGTATTTTATCATGAAACAAAATCTTTATTGAGCACCTACTGTGTTCCAGGATGTTAGCTGCCCTTTATGGAGAGCCATCTGTGTGCCAGAGAGTATCTAAACACTTAACAACTTTCATTATCTCATTTAATCCTTAAAAGAATGTATAGGAGTAATATTAACATACCCTTTTGATATACCTCGAAAATGAGAATCAGAGAAATGAAGTAAGTTATTTAACATAGATACTGGTAGCTTTTGGCAGAAGTGTGGTTCAAATCTAGGTCTGCACCATTCCGAAGACTGTGCCTTCAAACACAATGCTCTATTGACACACAATGAAGTCTTTGGGAGACTTTGCTTATTCAACTAATTAAGCAAATTCTATAAAGTTCTCTAAAATAAACACAAACTGAAAGTTACTTCTCTCCAATTTTTAAAGTGAACTTGCTTCTTCCAGCCATTTAGGAACCACAATGAGAATGAGCATGGGATAAACAATTGAAAATTCTTATCAAGAATGTGTTTAGGAATTTTTATATTATATCCTGAGAAGTAGGAATTTAAACACTCTGTTTTACATCTGAAAGTGTTGGTCATAAATCAGATTTTCACAAAGTTTTCTTTGTTCTTCAAATCAAATAATTATTATCTGGTAGTGTAGCTTATTTCTTGCAGTCCAGTCTATTCCACTGAAGTATTATAAAATAGGTCTCTCATTTAGAGTTACCAAAAAAAAATGTCATTTCTTCTATTCCAACTTTCCATGAGAGGGAGCCTGAGAATATCAGAGTTGTTGGAAGTGTTAAAAAGAAAGGGAAAGAATTTTTTTTAAAGCAAGTGAGAGAACGTAGGTTTCTGTTCAAAACTCTTTCATCAATAATACTAATGTACTCATATTTGAAATGGAAAATGAATGAATTAAAAATATTCATGCCTAGAAATTGCAAGTTGTAACGGCACCAAAAGACTTTATTGTGTGTCCAGGCACACATAGAAAGAAAACCTATGAATCACTTTGAAATATGAATAACTAAAGATCTTAAACTTGGTTCTTTAAAATTCTTCTTCAAAATTAGTTTTACAATGGAAAAGATTTTGTATCCTTACCAGAGATAGTTTTGGAGGCCTACAGATCTTTCCCATTGATATCAACATATCACACAGGCAGGTAGCCGTAACCCAATCTGGCTTTCCATTTATCTGACAACACTTTTGTCACAGCAGAGGATCTGAGATGGTGTAAAAGTGTTTGTATCCCAGCAGCAGGCCAAAGCCAGGGGTTGTCTGCCAAGGTTGTAATGTGTATATTCTGTCGTGTAGCTGTAGACAGCTGCCTCAAGGAGTATGTCATGGGGAATTCTAAGGATGATGAGGCCAGACTTGACTCTGTGGGTCCACAGCAGGTAAGCACTGAAATAAATGTGGCTGGCTGCCATCAGATGTAGGAGATCCTTTGCATTTGAAGCTGAGCTTTTCATAGTATTGAAGTGAAAAAGTACAGTTGAAGAGTTTTTGCATCATATCTGTAGCAGGAGAGGAACATATATCAAAAAGTCTAATTGGGATGGTTGGCTTTCACTAGCTGTGTCTACATGCACTACAAATGATTTTAATCTATCAAGTCAGCTAGGCAGTAAGACTGTCTGGCAAAAAACGATGATGCAACCATTCTGGAGGATAATTTAACAAAATAGATTAAAAGCGTTGGGCTTCTCAGGTGGGTCAGTGGGTAAAGAATCTGCCTGCAATGCAGAAGACAAAGGAGATGTGGTTTTGATCCGCAGGTTAGGAAGATCCCCTGGAGTAGCGAATGGCTACCTATTCCAGTATTCTTGCCTGGAGAATCCCATGGACAGAAGAATCTGGCAGGCTGAAGTTCATACTTTTGCAAAGAGTCAGACATGCCTGAAGCAACTAAGCAGCCAATCAACCGAGCATTAAAAGCCTCAAAATGTCTATATGCTTTCTTGAGGCAATTTCAATACTAAAAATTAATTTTAAGGAAAATCTGTTAGAAGATTGACCTGAAAAATGATTGTTCACAATAATATTAACTTTCAGAGTAAAAATTTGAACCGACCCTGTTCCTATGTAAAGAATTGGTCCAGTCCATTCTGATGGAGATCAGCCCTGGGATTTCTTTGGAAGGAATGATGCTGAAGCTGAAACTCCAGTACTTTGGCCACCTCATGCGAAGAGTTGACTCATTGGAAAAGACTCTGATACTGGGAGGGATTGGGGGCAGGAGGAGAAGGGGATGACCGAGGATGAGATGGCTGGATGGCATCACTGACTCGATGGACGTGAATCTGAGTGAACTCCGGGAGTTGGTGATGGACAGGAACGCCTGGCGTGCTGCGATTCATGGGGTTGCAAAGAGTCGGACAGGACTGAGTGACTGAACTGAACTGAACCATATGTCAATAAAGGAAGTGTGTGTCAGTGGCTCAGGCATGCCCGACTCTTTGTGACCTCATGGACTGTAGCCCGCCAGGCTCCTCTGTCCATGGGGATTCTTTAGGCAAGAATACTGGAGTGGGTTGCCATGCCCTCCTCCAGGAGATCTTCCCAAACCAGGGATCAAACCTGCATCTATTATGTCTCCTGCATGTAGGTGAGTTATTTACCCACTAAGTCACTTGGGAAGCTCAATAAAGGAAACACCACGCAGCTATTTTGATGATCCCTGTACATTTTGATTCTTAGACATTTGAGGGTTACAGATCATTCTTAGAATCAGATTAACACCATGGACACTACTCTCCTTTTCTAAAATGTACCTGAGCTTAACTAAATTCACACCAGGAGTTAGATGCAAAATGCTAAAAAGACCATAAATCTCCAAATTCAACATTAACTACCACAAAATTATAAAATGTTCACAATGTATTAAATTTTAGAAATCAGAATATGTAACATATACATAACATTATTCCTTTTAACTTAAATATATAGATTTATAAATGAATATTACATTTTATGATCTGTAAAAAAAACTATCAATAGCATAGGTATTCTGCCTACCATTAGATTAAATAGTTGTTATTGTTCTTTCTATAAATTTTACCAGTTAAGTTTTTTTGTTATTTTTGTTTTGTTTTTTGCTACAGAGTGGTTTCATAGAGTTCTTCCTTATCCCCCCAACCCTTTTTTTTTGGCCATATTGTAGGGCATGTGGAATCTTAGTTCCTTTACCAGGCATTAAAAAAAAATTGTAAAAGACTGTGGCTCTTAAGCTATGACTTACTTTCCCTGAAAGTCGCTCAGTCGTGTCTGACTATTTGTGACCCCGTGGACTATATAGTCCATTGAATTTTCCAGGCCAGAATGCTGGAGTGGATAGCCTATCCCTTCTCCAGCAGATCTTTCCAACCCAGGAATCGACCCAGGGTCTCCTGCATTGCCGGTGGATTCTTTACCAACTGATCTTACTGCCTAGCCCTTTTAATTTAAATATATATATTTAAACATGAATATTACATTTTATGACCCCTAAAAAAACTATTCAATGGCATAGGTCTTCTGCCTACCATTAGCAGACAGAAATTACATCTAATATTTGAATTATTTTCTCAGAAGTTTACTTTTTCCTTTTTATAAGTTTGTTAAAACAAAGATGAAATCTTCAACTACCTACCAAGTACACATACAGACACAAGACTTAATTACTTTTAATCAAAGGGAA
>SJYQ01002713.1:712282-728182 GCA_006410935.1 Redunca redunca | reverse complement strand
ATCTTTCATTAGCATGGTGCATTTATAGCAGTTAATAAACCAACATTAATATGTAATTATTATATAAAGTCCATGGTTTATGGTAGAGTTCATCTGTTATACAGTTGTATGGATTTTGATAAATATAATATCATCATTAAGTATATCATCAAGTATAATATCATCATTATTCTATCATAAGAATAGTTTTAGAATCCTAAAAATTCCTTGTTCTCCACCTTTCACCCTTCCTTCCCTCCTTCCAAACCCCTGGTAACCACTGGTCTTTTATTCTCTTTTATAGTTTTGCCTTTTCCAGAATATCATACAGTAAAAAATCATACAGTATGTAGAGTTTTCAGACTGGCTTAGCAATACACACTTAAGTTTCCTTCATGTCTTCTTGTGGGTTGTATTGACATATTTTCCATTGTATGTATGTACCATAGTTTATCCATTGACCTATTGAAAAGAATCTTGGTTGCTTCCAAAATTTTGCAATTTTGTATAAAACTGTGTTGGAAATTTTTTTGAGTATCTACAAAGTAATTTGCTGGGATTGTGATCGAGATCGTGTTGAATCTATAGTACAAAATTGGAAGAACTGACATCTTAACAATATCTAATCTTCTTATCCATGTACATGAAATGTCTTTCCATTTATTTAGATCTTTGATTTCTGTATCAGAGTTTTGTAGTTTTCTTCATATACAACTTGGTTATAATTTGCCAGATTTATACCTAAGTATTACATGGAGGGGATAGTATAAATGATGTTGCAATTTTAATTTTAAATTTCAGTTGTTCATTACTGGTATATAGGAAAGAAATTGACTTCTGTATATTAACCTTGTATCCTGAAACCTTGCTCTAACTGCTTATTAGCTGCAGGTTGCTGATTTCTTAGGATATTTGACATAATCATGTCACCTGCAAAATAGAAAGAGTTTTCTTTCTTTCTTCCCAATTGGTATATCCTTTACTTCCTTTTCTTGTCTTATTGTGTTAGCTAGGACTTCCAGTGTGATGCTGAATAGAATAAAAGTGATGAGACAGGACATCTTTTCCTTTTCCTTTGGGGAAGTTTCAAGTTCGTCACAGTGAACTAACTATATTATTAGCTACAGGTTTGTTGTAGAAGTCCTTTATTAAGTTGAGGAAGTTATCATCTCTGGTTTGCTGTTTTTAAATTGTAAATGGGTATTAAAGTTTATTAAATGCTTTTTCTGCATCTGTTAATATTATCAAATAATTTTTCTTATTTAGCCTATCGATCTAATTGATTATATTTATTGTCTTTCAAACGTTGCACCAGCATCATAAACTTGGGAGAATTTCACTAAGTTTTGGTGTATATATTATTAGACTCAGTTTGTTAGACTCAGTGTATTTTGTTGAGGATTTTTGCATCTATGTTCATGAGAGATGTGTTCACTGGATATGAAATTCTAGTTTGGATATGGTCTCTTTTTCTTTCAGTATTTTGAATATTTCACTCTGTTCTCTACTTACTCTGACATGGTTTTTAATCAAAAGTCTTCTATAATCATTACAAGGACAAAGAGAAGAAGAGAAAAAAAACAAACAAACCTGTCTGAGTAAAAGATAAAGGAGACACTACACATGCACAGAAAGGCTCCTTGGAGTCAAAAGTCAGAGGATAATTCCAGGTCATAGTGAATCTTGCTCCTCCCAGAAGCCTTCACTTTGAGATCAATCTTGGTTAAGGTGTGTGGGTGCACCCTAGGGGAGGGTCCTGAAACAAATTAAGCAGGGGGGAACAAAGCAAGGTGAATGGCCTGAGGGAAGACAAAGACCCAGAGAGCTGGCACCTTATAAAGGATTTAAACTTCCCAAAAGCGTGCCCCTCTCTCGGAGCTCACCTATGAGCCTTTCTGATTGTTGTTTTCTTTTCAATAATTTTTTATTTTACTCTTTGAAAAAAAAAAAAAGAGGTCCTCTATAATTCTTATCATTTTTCCTTTATAGATAAGATTCTGTCTCATCTGCTTTTTCTAAATTTCCTTCTTTTCTTTGGTTTTCTGAAGTTTGAATAGGCTATACATAGAGTTGTGCGTGTGCATACATGTGTGTGTACATGTGTACTGGTGTTGGTATTTATCTTACTTGGTGTTATCTGAATTTCTGAATCTGTAGTTTGGTATCTGTCATTAATTTTTTTGCAGTTCTCGTCCATTATTACTCCAAACATTCTTCTGCTCCTTTTTCTTCTTCTGGTATTTTAGTAATACATATACTACACCTCTTGATAATTATTTCACAGTTCTTAGATTTTCTGCTTTTTTTTTTCTCTTTATATTTCAATTTGGGACGTTTCCACCTCAAGCTCAATGATTCTTTCTTAGGCTGTGCTCAGCCTACCAAAGAGTCCATGAAAGGCATTCTTTATTTCTGTAATAGTGTTTTTGATTTCTACCTTCCCTACTGATTTTCCTTTGATTTTCTATCTCTCTGCTTATATTACTCATCTATTCTTACATATTGCCTACTTTTTCCATAAGAGTGCTTATCATATTAACCACAGTTATTTAAAGGTTTCTGCCTGTTAATTCCAACATCTATATCATGTCTGAGTTTGGCCTCAGTGACTGCTCTGTCTGTCCAGTCTTGTTTCTCCTCTCCATTTCCCTCCTCTCTTCTCCTTCTTCTCTCTCTCCCTTCTTTCTCTTTTTCTTTGGCATGCCTTGTGATTTTTTTATGAAAAAGCAAGCATATCGTATTGGATAATAGGAATTGAGGTTAAATATATTTTCAGTGTAATTTAGTTAGCCTAAATAGATTTGGGCTGTGATTAATGTTTCCTGTATCTATAGATGCCAGAAGCTTCAGTCTTCTAGTACCTTTTTTTTTCTCTCTTTCCTCCTAACTTTGGGCTTCCCTAAGTATTCCTCTGCAGAGACATACTTTTCTGCTGAAACCCACTGTAATTTTACTGAAGACTTTTTGGTGTGGTACTAAAGTGTGGCAGAAAGAGAACTCTCTATAACCTTGAAATTAAAACTCAGTCTCTTAGAGGGCCTGTATCTTGGCAACATAAGCTTCACAAGTGTTTCTCCAGTGATTTAGCTTTTACTCCCCTCTTCTCCCCACTCTTTTCCCTGGATGCTGTACTACTAATCTATTTTTGTGAAGCCTTGACCATTCTTGAAAATATAGCAATATTTTTCCTTCTCTTAGCTGAAATAAGAAGGCTGGAGGGGAGTTGGTTTAAGAGGAATTTCTTTCCCTCACTGAGATAAGGCTTCAACATAGTCCTTTTTGCCCGAGAGTGGGTCTTTGCTATGGAAAAGGCTCTGGACATATTTCACGATGTTTTAAAAGCTATGTTTTATATCTTATTTTGCCCTTGACACTTGGGAATCCCCAGTTGGGAATCTTTCTTGCTTTTTTAGATCTCCCTGACCGAAGCCTAATGTTGGTCGTAGAGGCAGACCCCATGAAATTGTAGAGGCTTCCAAGGCCGTAGCCACCAGGAGATTCTTACTCTCAAACTAAATCCACACTCAATCTACAGCAAGTGATCAAAAGTACTATTTCAGTGTTCCTCCCACTTTCTGGCCCCAGCGGATTGTTTCAGGTAAGCAGATCTCTGCTGTGTCTCTTTGGTTCTCTCTCCAGACTTGGGGGTAGAGGTTTATCTAACAATCTCAGTTTTCTGACAGATTCAAAAACAACAACTGACTTTCAGTTTTGTTGCAAAGGCTTGGGGCGATGAATTCCAAGCTCTTTATATATTGGAACTAAAACTGAACAACAGTTTTTTTTCTTTTTCTTTTTTTTTAAGATATATTATTTCATTTAAAATGTACATTAGTACTAAGATATAGGGAAGTTATTTGACAGACACTATCCAATTAGTAAGACAGAAAAGGAACCACAGTTTAAATTCAGATCATCTGAACCCAAACCGTCTTTCATGTTTTTATTACCACATGCTGCTTTTGCACATTCTGTGTACTGCTCCTTAGAATTACCAAGAGTAGCAGAGGGAACAAGAAGAACTGGTGTGAATTCAGAAGGCGGTGGTTTAAAGAGGCATCTGAGATCTGCAATTATTTTCAAGCTGAAAAATAATTTGATTCAGTAACTACTATTCAAGGAAACGTCAAATCATTTCCTATATATTTACTGATGGATATTACAGTTCAATAGCTTTCATGTAGGGAGTTTGTAATGTGGTCATTGACCTTGTACATTGGCACCTGAATTATAAAGAAGTAAATTTACTCTATAACTGAAAACTCACAAACATTGCAATAGGTCAACACCATATATCGCACATCCATTCAAAAGCCAATAAAAGCAAATACTGTAGCATTTGAGGGCTAGAGAAAGAGAGCAAAATAGCAATCGAAATGAAATATTGATTCTTCAGGTAATATTTTAAAACATTCAGTTAGTTCCCAAGTACACAAAATCATTTTTATTATTAATCTCACAATATATGCAAAACAGATATTATCATCCATACTCTGCAAATAAGGAGAGTAGAGAGGTTAAGTAATTTACCTGAGTCATAGATTTTAAGTATTTGAGCCCCAAGAATTGACCCCAGATTCTTTATTAACAAAGTCCATTTTCTTCCTACTGAAGAAAGCTAAAGAGAAATTGATTTTCATGTGTTTTATGTGGGAGAACTACAGAAGGGGAGTTTAATGGAGAGGGAAGAAGGTGGCCAACACTGATAAAGTGATGATCTATAGGCCTTACAAGTCCTTTCACTGGCACACTCCAGTTAAATTTCCTCTGAGGATATTGTGTATGCAATGACAAAAGTGAGCTCCTGGTTTTGATAAGAATAAATGCACAGAGACCCTGCAACAGAAACTAGATTACTATTCACATTTATTCAGAAATAACCTGGGAGTATAATTTTGTCACTTGTCTGTATGGATATTCTATCTCCTCATGTGTATGTGGTCTTGAAAAACAAAATATGCTTTTTAGTTAGTTTTGGAAATTCTTTTTATTCACATGATAAGCCAGAATCTCTTTTGTGTACTCCTGTATATTTTAAATGCTAAGTCAAAGCTGATTTCAAGTATTTGATTGCATAAATTTTGGTTTATATTGAAAAGTTCTCCCATAAAACTTCAACAGAATTTATCATGTAGGCCAATGATATAAGCAGTTTTACTAGTCTTACATATAATGTGCATGATTTCCTTACTTTAAATTCAACTTTAAATAAATACTTTATTTGTATTTGTATTTCATAATCTCCATTAAGTCATGAGAATTCTAGCCCATAGTACACATTTGCAAAGAGTATCTAAGGCAGAAAAATTTGTAAATAGGTGGAACAGATAGTTGTCTGATCAATCTCACATTTAGTGTTTTGGGGAAGTCATCTGCCTAAAAATACATCTTATAATAAACCTGTTTCATTATGAGTTTTCTAACACTAGAGACCCAATCCTTTGGTTTATAAAGAATTTGAAGCCTAAATATCTAAGAATACTTTTATATTCAATGACCTTCCTTCCATATTAATGTATTTCAATTAGTGCAAAGGAGTAGAAATTATAGAAAACATGGAGATAGGACATGGAAATGAACATATTAAAAGGTACTGTGAGTAAAACCTTTACCGTTCACTTTAAAAATCCATTTAGATATCTCTGTGAAGAATAGTCCCGGTGGCTCAGAAGGTAAAGTGTCTGCCTGCAATGTGGGAGACCCGGGTTCGATCCCTGGGTTGGGAAGATCCCCTGGAGAAGGAAATGGCAACCCACTCCTGTACTCTTGCCTGGAAAATTCTGTGGACGGAGGAGCCTGGTGGGCTACAGTCCATGGGGCCGCAAAGAGTCAGACACGCTGAGTGACTTCACTTCCACTTTAATGAGGAATATCACTTTAAGTTTAGAAATAAATGACAAAATATTATTTGTAAAATATCTTTTCATCTAAGAGGATTGCCTTGTAGTAATTAGAGAAAAAGATAACAAGATAGAGTCATGATTACAGATATGATCCAGGGCCATTTATCCATAAGGAAAGGAGAAAGGAATACTAGTTGGGAAGACTAGGCTTGAATTATTTCTGAGGAAATGGGATTTCAGCTGAGCTTTGATGAGAAGACAGTGGGAAACACTGTAAAACTTGCATTTGAGTGGAATAAGAACACACAGGCTTTGTTTTAATCCTACCGCACTTGGGCAATTCACTTCACTTCTCTGAGGCTTAATTTACTTATTTATATAAAGGGGAAATTTGGATAAATTGGTACTAAAACTAGATATATGTTTGCTACTACTGTTACTTATACATTTGTATCAGATATCACTAGTCAAGCATGTGGCTCTTTACAGATATCTAGATAAAGTCTCAAAATCTGTTTAAAAATTGCAGATAAATATAGATAATCTTATGGAATTAAAAAAATTTTTCTAGAAGTATTTAGTAAATATAGCAAATTTGTAGGATATAAGATCAACATTAAAAAATCAATAGTATTTCCATATTCCAGCAATGAAATATTAGAATGTAAAATTAATAATACAATTTAGTACCTCAACATAACTCTGCATGCTCTATACTCTAGCCCTTGCTTAGTAAGGTCAGTCTTTAATTTTACCCACTCTAACAAATGTATGGCAATAACCTCATTGTGGTTTTAACTTATATTTACTTAGTAATTAATGATGTTTACGATCTTGGTATGTGCTTATCCATATAACTTCTTTGATTAACTATCTGTTAAGAATTTTATACATTTAAATTTTATATTCTTAAGCTTTGAGAATTTTTTTTGTATATCCTGAATATGTATTCAGATATATGATTTGCAAATATTTTCCCACTGTGGCTTATATTTTCATTTTCTTAAGAATGTTTTTAGAAAAGCAGAAGTTATTATTTTATAGTCAAATTTATGAATTTGTTACCTTAAACATTTTATAATATCATGCTTTTGGTGCTATATCTAAGAAAAAATGCCTAACCTACTATCACAAAAATTTTCTTCCTTGTTTTCTTCTAGAAATAATAGTTTTAGGATCATGATTAGTCTTTTGAAATGTACAGACGATGTAACAAATGGAATATCATAATTTTGCATATGGGTATCCAAAATTTTCAGTACTATTGAAACATTATCTTTTCCCAATGAAATCTGCAACTTTGCCAAATCCCAGTTGGCCATACATGTACAATCTGTTGGATTCTCTTCTGTTGCATTGATCAAAATATCTTAATGCCAAAAACATACGACCTTGATTACTGCAACTTCACTGAAAGTTTTAGCATCTGATAGAGTAATTTCTTAAAGTCTGTTCTTCTCTTTCAAAGTTGTTTTGCATATTCTATATCTTACACATTTTCATTTGAACTTTAGAATCATCTTTTCAATTTCTACAAAAGAATTTGCTCATATTTTTACTTGGATTGCTTTGAATCAATAGATAAATCAAGGGAATTTGACATATTAAAATGTAGTCTTCCTGCCAATGAACAATGTTTATCTACAGGCAAAACTTGTTTGATTGTACTTCACTTTTTTGTGCTTCATAAGCATTATATTTTTACAAATTCAAGATTTGTGGCAACCCTGCATTGTCAGATGATGGTTAGCATTTTTTTTAATAATTTTTTTAAAAAATTAAGGTACATAATTTTCTAAAAACAATGCTATTGCATACTTAATAGACTATAATAGAGTACACACATAACTTTTATATGCATTAGAAAACCAAAAAATTCATGTGGCTAATTTATTTTGGTGGTCTGGAACTGAGTTATCTCTGAGGTATGCCAATATTCTTTAAGTAATTTAATTTCTTTCTCCAAGTTTTTTCACTTTTCAGTATATAGGTCCTATACATCCTTTAATAGAGTTTTCCTAAGTATTTCCAATTCTTGGTGTTATTATAAGTTACTAGCACTAAAAAAGTTACTGGACTTCCCTGATAGCTCAGTTGGTAAAGAATCCACCTGCAATGCAGGAGATCCTGGTTGGATTCCTGGGTCAGGAAGATCCACTGGAGAAGGGATAGTCTACCCACTCCAGTATTCTTGGGCTTCCCTTGTGGTTCAGCTGGTAAAGAATCTGCCTGCAAGGTGGGAGACCTGGGTTCACTCCCTCAGTTGGGAAGATCCCCTGGAGAAGGGAAAGGCTAGCCACTCCAGAATTCTGGCCTGGAGAATTCCATTGACTGTATAGTCCATGGGGTCACAAACCAAAGAATTCATGTGGCTAGTTTATTTTGCTGGTCTGGAACTGAACTATCTCTAAGGTTTGCCAACATTCTTAAAGTAATTTAATTTCTTTCTCCAAGTTCTTTCACTTTTCAGTGTATAGGTTCTATACATCCTTTGATAGATTTATCCTAAGTATTTCCAATTGTCGGTGTTTTATAAATTATTAGCACCAAATTGTTACAAATGTATAAATATATACTATATGACATTTTAAAATTGCACCTTCTAAATATTCTTTTCTAGTATATGTTAGTCACTCAGTCATATCCAACTCTTCATGACTCCCCATGGACTGTAGCCACCAGGCTCCACTGTCTATGGGATTTCCCAGGAAGGAATATGGCAGTGGGTTGCCATTCCCTTCTCCATGGGATCTTCCTGACCCAGGGATCAAACCCAGGTCTCCTTTATTTCAGGTGGATTCTTTACAGTTTGAGCCATCAGGGAAGCCTCTAATATATATATATTTTATATTTACTAGCCATCTTGTGTCCTTCAACCTTGCTAAAAGTCATTTATTTTCCTAGTAGCTCTTTTACTGGCTATCCTGGCGGCTCAGTGTTAAAGAACCCACTTGCCAATGCAGGAGATACACATTCCATCCCTAGGTCAGGAAGATCCCCTGGAGAAGGAAATGGCAACCCACTCCAGTATTCTTGCCTGGGAAATCCCATGGACAGAGGAGCCTGGTGGGCTATAGTTCATGGGATCATAAAAGGGTCAGACAGTGCTTGGCAACACCACCACCACCACAACTCTTTTGCAGATTAAATCACATTTTCTCTGTAAAAATCATGTCACCTACAAATAAAGACAGTTTTACTTCTTCCTTCGTATTCAAATGCCTTTTTCTTTCTTTCTTTCTTGACTAAACTAGAATCCCCACTGTATGCTAAATAGAAGTGTTGAAAGCAGATTTCCTTGTCTAGTTCCTGATTTAAATAAGCTGGTCAGCTGGCTCCTCACTTGCATTGTTTCCAGTTAAAACATCTTCCATGTTCCTTACTTTTTTTCTTTATGCTACTGCTAAGTCACTTCAGTCGTGTCCGACTCTGTGCGACCACATAGACGGCAGCCTACCAGGCTCCCCCGTCCCTGGGATTCTCCAGGCAAGAACACTGGAGTGGGTTGCCATTTCCTTCTCCAGTGCATGAGAGTGAAAAGTGAAAGGGAAGTCGCTCAGTCATGTCCGACCCTTAGCATGGACTGCAGCCTACCAGGCTCCTCCATCCATGGGATTTTCCAGGCAAGAGTACTGGAGTGGGGTACCATTGCCTTCTCCTTCCTTTATACATAATGTTTCTTTTTTGTTCCATGGCTGCTTTCAGGATTTTATCTTCACCTTTAGTTCCAGCATTTAAAGAATCCGCCTGCAATGCAGGAGACACAGAAGATGCAGTTCAATCCCTGGGTCAGGAAGATCCTTGGAACTAGGAAATGGCAACCCCCTCCAACATTCTTGCCTCAAAAAATCCAAGGACATTGGAGCTTGACAGGCTATAGTCCAAAGGGTCACAGAGAGTCAGACACAACTAAGCATAGTTCTAAGAAATATGATTACGATACACTTTAGTATACCTAGTTTCATTTTTATTGTTTAGAGTTTATTTAGTCTCTTGGAACTACAATTTTATACCTTTTTTCAAAATTGCTATTTTTCAACCAGTCCTTCATATATATTTTTTTAAATATCCCTGACCCCCAAACTTCTCCTTCAGAGACTCCAGTTAAAGGTTTATTAAACTGCTTTAAGTTGTCCACAACTTGCTGATACTTTTTTTTTTTAAATCTCATTCTTCATCCTCTGTGAGTTTTATTTTGGAAATATTCTTTGCTAAGTATTCAAATATACTGATTTTTTTTTTTACCTCTGCAATATCTAATCTACTACTAATCCAATTCAGTATAATTTTTCATCTCAGATATTGTACTTTTCATCTCAAGAAATTTCATTTGTTTTATTATTATCTCTTCTCTGTTTCTGAACATGTCTTGTTCATGTTCAACCATTTCTCCAGCTTCAGGACATATGTAATGTAGTTTGCTGGTGGCTCAGATGGTAAAGAATTTGCCTGCAATGCAGGTTCAGTCCCTGGGTCAGGAAGATCCACTGGAGAAGGGAATGGCTACCACTCCAGTATTTTTGCTTGAAGAATTCCATGGATAGAAGCACTTGGTGGGTACAGTTCATGGGCTTTCAAAGAGTCAGAAATGGCTGAGCAACTAACACTTACTTTTTCACTTTATCTAACTTTTAATATTGGGGCTTCCCTGGTGGCTCAGAGGTTAAAGTGTCTGCCTGGGAGTCAGGAGACCCGGGTTCGATCCCTGGGTCGGGAAGATCCCCTGGAGAAGGAAATGACAACCCACTCCAGTACTCTTGCCTGGAGAATCCCATGGAGGGAGGAGCCTGGTAGGCTACAGTCCATGGGGTCACATTAGCTGTATCATTTCTAGATCCATTTCTACTTATACTTCTTCTTATGAACCATAATTTCCTTCTTCTTGGTGTGCTTAGTAATTTTTTCTTTTATTGGATGCAAAGTACTGTGAATGTTATCTGTTTGGATACTGGGTATTTTGATATTTCAAAAATCTTCTTAAGCTTTCTTTTGATATGTGATTAAGTTACTTGGAATTCTTTTGATGTTTCTGAATTTTACTTTTAGCATCTGTTAAGAGGGATCAGACCACCATTTAGTTTATGGCTAATGTTTCCAAATACTAAGCAAGACTATTTTTATGAGTCCAATGTTCTATGAACTATGAAGTTTTCATACAACTGTTTGTGGTAAACATACTCTATACCCAACATATTATAAGATCTGGGCATTTTGTTCCTTCTAATCTTGTTCTCTGACCATGAGTAGTTTCTTTAAACATGTCTTGATCAGTGCTTAACCAATTACTTGACAAGGACTCTATAGAGATCTCTGGAATTTTCCCTTCTCTGATACTATGTCCTATGAACTTTTGCCACTTTGGCTTTGAAAGATTCCTAGCTTAATCTTAGCTCACTGTATACAATGAACTTTGCCTATGTTCACCCTCTCTGCCCNACAGTCCATGGGGTCACATTAGCTGTATCATTTCTAGATCCATTTCTACTTATACTTCTTCTTATGAACCATAATTTCCTTCTTCTTGGTGTGCTTAGTAATTTTTTCTTTTATTGGATGCAAAGTACTGTGAATGTTATCTGTTTGGATACTGGGTATTTTGATATTTCAAAAATCTTCTTAAGCTTTCTTTTGATATGTGATTAAGTTACTTGGAATTCTTTTGATGTTTCTGAATTTTACTTTTAGCATCTGTTAAGAGGGATCAGACCACCATTTAGTTTATGGCTAATGTTTCCAAATACTAAGCAAGACTCTTTTTATGAGTCCAATGTTCTATGAACTATGAAGTTTTCATACAACTGTTTGTTGTAAACATACTTTATACCCAACTTATTATAAGATCTGGGCATTTTGTTCCTTCAAATCTTGTTCTCTGACCATGAGTAGTTTCTTTAAACATGTCTTGATCAGTGCTTAACCAATTACTTGACAAGGACTCTATAGAGATCTCTGGAATTCTCCCTTCTCTGATACTATGTCCTATGAACTTTTGCCACTTTGGCTTTGAAAGATTCCTAGCTTAATCTTCTTAGCTCACTGTATACAATGGACTTTGCCTATGTTCACCCTCTCTGCCCTGCAACCTGTAAATTAACTCCAGACATTGATCTATGGGAATCATAGGGTTTTCTTAGATTTTTCCTATATCTCAATGATTATTGTCCTCTGCTACCTCATGTCCAATAACTCAAGAGTTAATTTTCATATATTCTGTCTATTTTTTATGTTTTGTCGAGAACAAAGGTAAATATAGGCCCTGTTACACTATTTACCAGAAGTACAAGTTTTTGACATTATTGATTATTGTTGTATTAAATGACTACTTAACATATAGGCTATGGTTTTTCCAGTGGTCATATATGGATTGAAGAGTTGGACTGTGAAGAAAGCTGAGTGCCGAAAAATTGATGTTTTTGAACTGTGGTGTTGGAGAAGACTCTTGAGAGTCCCTTGGACTGCAAGGAGATCCAACCAGTCCATCCTAAAGGAGATCAGTCCTGGGTGTTCATTGAAAGGACTGATGCTAAAGCTGAAACTCCAATAATTTGGCCACCTCATGCAGAGTTGACTCATTGGAAAAGACCCTGATGCTGGCAGGGATTAGGGGCAGGAGGAGAAGGGGACGACAGAGGATGAGATGGCTTGATGGCATCACCGACTCAGTGGACATGAGTTTGAATGAACTCCAGGAGTTGGTGATGGACAGGGAAGCCTGGTGTGCTGTGATACATGGGGTCGCAAAGAGTTGGACACAACTGAGCAACTGAACTGAACTGAACATATAGTTTCTTATCAAGTGAAAATAGAGATTTGAATAAATAAAAAGAAGTAGAGAATTTTCCAGACAAACAGAAGACTCTGGGCTAGGAATGAGCTTCTGGATTTAGGGTATATCAAGAAAACTGATGTTGCTGAAAAGAGAACAAATGAGGGATGATAGTTTTGAACAGCTTTATAGAGATGAGAAAGAGACAGGTGATACAGGATCCTCTAAGAACTTTGAATAATTTTCAAATCATTCCATTACATTGTGGTTCTGATCAATATCAAAATCCATTTCTAACATGGGTCTAAAGGGTATTATGCTTAGTGAAATAAGTCACACAGAGGAAAACACATATGGAATCTAAATCAATTACATAAGAAAAACAAAATGAAAACAGACTCATAGATACAGAAAGCAAATTTGTTTTTCCCAGAGTGGAGAGAGGAGCGAGGGATGAGACAGATAGGGGAAGGGAATAAAGAGACACAAATTCCCAGTAATAAAATAAACCAACCACAAGGATGTAATTACAGCATAGGAATATGTGCAATAATATTATAACTTTTTATGAGGGCAGATAGCTATTAGACTTATCATGGTGATCATTTCATGATGTGTTTGAATGTTTAATCACTATGTTGTATACCTGAAACTAACATAATATTACACAACAACTATATTTCAATTTAAAAAATTATCTTAAATGTTATTTGGGGAATTTACTCTAGGAAATAAGTGCAGGAAAAGGGACAAGGTTTGGGGACCATAATAATCCAAATGAAAGAAGATGGTAGATTTGATTTCATGTGTTAGCCATGGAAGTGGTGATTAGCAATCAGATCCAAAACATATTTTAAAGATTAAAAACTACAAGACTTTTTAATGAATTGGAAGTCAGGTATGAGGAAAGCAGATAAAGAAAAGCAACTCTGGGGTTCTGGCTATAGCAACTATGCCATTTCTTCAAGTGAAATTTAGGAGAGAAACCACTTTGAAGGTAGAGTAAGTTGAGAGTTAAACTTGGGGCATGCTCAATTTGAAATGACTATGACATCTATGTGGAAATCAAAGTAGCGTCTTAGAATCAAAATGTAACCTTCTGCAAATTAATGTTACAGTATAGCAGTAAAAACTCACTAGATTCATCAAGCGGTTTCTTATCTCCTCCCTGCACTATCAACCACGTCTCCTTAGAAGTTTACACTAAGATTTAGTTTTCTGAAACAGGACACACTATAATCTTCCACCATATTCCTCTTTGCTATTCATATTGTAGTCCTCAGTCCTTATAGCCTGTAAGAGAAGTCCCATTTTGTTCATATTTCCTCTTTGAAAAAGAAATTCTTCGAAGAAATTATATAGTCAGCTTTATTCTTTTTAGATTAATAAAACTGTATAACTAGCTACACCAAAGACCCAGGGTCTGAATTCGGGTTTTGTTATAAGAAGGAAAACTTGGATTTTCTCAAGGATATCCATTGGAATACCACAAAGACAGAAACAACAAGCTTCTCCTCACTGTTGTGTACAAGGCTTTCACTGTTACTAATCCCTCCTTATTCCCATGTAACTCTGAAATGGTGTAAAATTTTATTCATCTTGACAAAACTGAACAATTCAAGAGTAGATTTCTGTCTTATTATCTTTCTCCCACTGTACTGGGTACTTTTGATAAATTGAAAAATATGTGATTAGTAATTAAGGGGTGTGAAAGAAGGTTCTGAAGATCAAAAAGAGGGAAGAATGTATTTCCCAGTGCTGATGACAGAATTGAGTCAAATATTATTAATAACAATAAAATTATTACATCCCACTTTGTAGTATTTTGCACATTTATATCCCATTCATATCAATCAACACATTCTATATTTCTAGAAGAGATTAGCTAATTTGCTGGATAGTCTCACTTTAAATTCTCTTACATTTCTCTTAAGTTTTATTTAGGATAAAAACATTCTCAAAAATAAGGACTACTACATATAAACTTGATCCATTTAAACTGAGATAAAAGAATACGTTCACTCCAAAGTAATACAACTTTTAAGAGCCTAAGGTTGAATTCAGAATAGAGATGATAATTCCAGGCTATGATTAAGTAAGTTGTTAAGGAGTTAAAACTACTTGTCATTAGATGAGTTAGTTTCATATGATTCAGTGATGTGCTGTAGGCATCCAGATGGATCGTGAAAATATTTAATTTATTTATGTGGCCAACATTATGAATCATATAGTTGGTTTGTTATATGAAGTGTCAACCCTCCTAACTGGGATGTTATTTTTCCTGATGGTATTTTCCTTCACATCTGTACACAATAATCACCATCATTCTTAGCCTCAGTTTCCAATTCAATCCATGCTTGAGTAGAGAGTATGTGTGGCTTCAGTTACAAAAATCACTGTGTGTTTATGGGTAGGTAAGTTTGGGAGACTAATTATTAAATTTCTCTACCTGTTGGAATCAAAAGGAGCTTATGTTCGTATTAGCTTGATTAAAGACATTTCTTCTTGTTCTATAGCTGAACTAAGGATACTGTTTCCTCTAAATGAGTCGGGTTCACACACACACACACAGTTGATAAAATCAAAGTAAAGGTACTTTTCATACTGCTTCTCATTCTCCATAGATCTAGTGATTTGACAGAGGTCAATCCCTCACTGGAAAGAAAGTAAGAGAGTAAAAGCTTCACATACTCTAGGATAGCAAAATGGCCGTACACGAGGCTGCAAACTAAGGGACATTCTTCAGGAAGCCATTGTCCATGGACCAGGTGAATTTGTCAGTTTCACCATGTAGACTCCACCAACCTTCTGAAGACATTATATTTTTGTGAGTCTAACCATGGTTTTTTATGCCCATAACCTGATACCTTATTTTATCTACCTTTAGTTCTAGGCTAAGACTGGTCCTTCTTTAATCTGCTCCATCTTGCTATAAGTATAGAGTAGTGTTATTCTGGTTCAGGGAAAAACAGAAATACAGCCCTTGATGGACACTGTAATTCACTCTCAACCCCCATTAACCCTTGCTAAAAAATTGACCTATAGAGAGGATATTCATGGGACACATTTGTGACCAAATAAGCATGAATGAACATCACTGAGGTGGGAGTTGTCTAAGGAATATCTCCTCACTCCCAGGAGGAAGTCACAGAAAGAGGCCATCCTGTTCCTTAACCTGGATGTTGTCTTCTCTGAATGTAATTGTACAAATGATATAGCCATCTATCTATATAGATAGAGAAAAAAGCCTCCCAAAGACAGAAGAATAAAAACATAGAAAGAAGTAGGGTCTTTAGTGATTCTACTGATTCA
>SJYQ01002713.1:701240-712184 GCA_006410935.1 Redunca redunca | reverse complement strand
GTTTTTCCTGTGGTCATGTATGGATGTGAGAGTGGGACTGTGAAGAAGGCTGAGTGCCAAAGAATTGATGCTTTTGAACTGTGGTGTTGGAGAAGACTCTTGAGAGTCCCTTGGACCAGTCCATTCTGAAGGAGATCAGCCCTGGGATTTCTTTGGAAGGAATGATGCTAAAGATGAAACTCCAGTACTTTGGCTACCTCATGCGAATAGTTGACTCACTGGAAAAGAGTCTGATGCTGGGAGGGATTGCGGGCAGGAGGAGAAGGGGATGACTGAGGATGAGATGGCTGGATGGCATCAGTGACTCAATGGATATGAGTCTGAGTGAACTCTGGGAGTTGGTGATGGACAGGGAGGTTGGCATACTGCGATTCATGGGGTCACAAAGAGTCGGACATGACTGATTGACTGAACTGAACTGAAAAGTATAATTATGATTTCTTATGTGATAGTTTATTACATTTATTAATAGACACTTGATGTCCTACATATTGAATTTATGATGACTATTCTATTGAGTTGTTATAATATATACCATATAATGTGTATCTTGATATGTTTATGGTATATCATAAGTTGTTATATGTTGTATCCTTTGATATATATGGTATATTATTGGCGTCATAACATTATTGGCTGAGTTCTTATAACCTTTCTGTGTGATCTGGGGAAATCCAGATTCTGTGAATCTTACTTCTCTCTTTACTAAAGTAAGAATGATTCGTCTCATGTAGTAATTGTTTCTTACACTGCAAATTACATACAAAAAAGGAGTTGTGTCTCTAGCACAATGCTAGGTTTGGCTGAGACACAAGAAGCTTATTATCTAATGCACAGATTAAATCTGTTGTCTATTGGAATCTTGGCTGGGGGATGGAGTGGGTGGTGAGACAGATATACAGCTATAGGATGTATAGCTGCTGTCAGTTAGGTTTCAGAACTTCTTATCTGGATGAAAATAAGCCACTAGAGTATTTTGAGCAGAAAAATGACATGGTCACATTTGCATTAAAAAAAAAAAATCAAGCAACTTCATTGAACATGGCAGGAAGGGAGTCCAACCCAAGGGATAGAATTCAGGGTAGAACAAACAATGGAGAACCAGACAAAAAGAGAAAGCAGCAATGAAGCTGGAAAGCAGGGCTGAAGAGGGTGAGGGGGATAGGGAGGTGAGGGGAGAATAGTAGATGAGGCTAGTGGTGCAATAGCATGCAAGCCAAGGAAGGCCAGATGGCCAAGAAAAGGAACGTGCCCTTTCCAGAGAGAAGTGGGGAGCACTGGAGGATTTCAAGTAAGACAGTGGCAAGATCCACTGCTTGGAAATTGACTTTGACCTCATTGCAGGCAGTTTCATCAGTGAGAGGCTCCTTAGCAAAGGGTTCTTGGCTTGAGGGATATGTTTGCTTAGTCCAGACACCCTTGGACAAAGATCTGGAATAGCTGGTTCCTGACATCTCTGTCAGAACTCTAGTTTCTAGAGTATGCTGATCGATTCAGGTTAATAAAGACAGGAAAAGAAGACACAGAAAATTCTGATTTATGGGAAGACAGTAAACAGAAAATAAAGTCAAATACCCTGATGTATGTAAAAGAAAGGAAGATTCCAAAGCTGAAATGTCAGTCATCTTTTCACTAGGGAAAAATAAATGATGTCCTATTATTTTTAACATAGTGAAACAAAAAATAAATTGCGCCTGTGTGTCTATAGTTGGTTGCATCCTGATTTCTTGTAAGAATCCCAGTTTTGAGTACTTGGCCTTGTAGCCATGTGTCCCGTGTTCCTGTGACTTATTTTTGGGGGGGAAATTTGGTTACTATCATTTTAATTCCAGCTTTGAATGAAGCTCTAGCTTCATTTGACCATGTAAATAATTTAAATTCCAACTTTATTATAGTGAACAGAATTGGATTTGCAATTAGATAGATCTCTATTTGTGTCCCTATTTCTTCTACCTGACATTTGAACATGTTCCTGAAATTCTTGGAACCTTTGCTTCTACTTTTAATATCTATTTATTATCAGGGTCAGAAAAACTAAGTTAGAGAATATACCAGAACAGTGCCAGATACATAGTAGAACCTTCATGGAAAAGCTAAAGCTAGTTGTCTTTTTCCAGCTTCCTTTCTTCATTTTGAAGATGGGAGATGGGAGAGAGAGGGAGAAGAGCTGAAGTGACATGTGGATCCCAAGCTGCTGTTTCCCTGGCTGCGTTCATGGCAAACATTCTAATTGATTGCAGCCTTCTTGGCTTTGAAGCCAGGAGGAGCCTCAAAATCCTTCCCCATGCAGAAATTTGAGCTGCTTCTACCAGCTTCATTTGAGATGAAACCTATTAGCTATCCCTGGAGTAGATACTAAGGTTGCAGCTGAGACAATCTGAGCCCCTAACAAATGGAGCCCAATGTCCAAAATCATACAACAGAGTGGAAGGGAAATTTTTCAAACTACAAAGATGCCAGTAATAAGATGTAGAATAGAACAGCCTGCTGTTGGAGTCTTTTGAGGAACCCTGAGAGAGGAGATGGGCCTGGAACTGGTCTTTGTAGTAAGCTGATATCTGATGCCACAAAGTTGTCTATGTCTTAATCCCTGGAAACTGTGAATATGTCACTGTACATGGTAAAATGCAATGGTTAGATAGCATCACCAACTCAGTGCACATGAAACTGAGTCAATTCCAGGAGACAAAAGTGGAGGACAGAGTAGCCTGGCATGCTATAGTCCATGTGATTGCTGAGAGTCGAACATGACTTAGTGACTGAAAAATAACATGCCAAAATAAATTTTTCAGTTATGTTAAAACTGGGTGGGCCCAATATATTAACAAGGGCTCTTATAAAAGAGAGAGGGAGGCAGGAGAGTGACGATCAGAAGAGACAGGAAGATAGAAACAGGGGTTGGAGTTGCCACAAATCAAGAAATGCAGGCAGCATTTCTTGAGGTTACAAAAGGCAAGGGACTGATCAACTCCAGATCCTCCGGAAGGGCTGCAGCCTTGTCAACACTGATTTTAGCCTTGCAAGACCTATTTTTGAACTCCTGACTTCCTGAACTATAAAATAATAAATCTGTGGTAAGCCACTAAACATATGATAATTGGTTACCATAATGGATAGGGAATTCATATAGGCTTTGAAAGAACAGGTTAGAAAATAAAGAGGGGCCATTTTGGTGACAGGTAGATGATAATCAGATGCTTAAATATGAGGATAAGGCAGGTATATGGTGAGGAAGTATAGATCCAGACCAACCTGAAAGGGTGTGGCAGGCTGCTGACAAGAAGGAACACGGCTCAGGAGTGAAGCCCTTGGACTGATCTGACAGGATGAGTTTGAATCCTACCTACTGAGTAACTTTGGTCCAGCTACTTAACTTCTCTAACACTGCTGTTCTTTGATTGAAGTCGCTTAGTCGTGTCTGACTCTTTGCGACCCCAATGGACTGTAGCCCACCAGGCTCCTCAGTCCATGGGATTCTCCAGGCAAGAATACTGGAGTGGGTTGCCATTTCCTTCTCCAGGGGATCTTCCCGACCCAGGGATCGAACCCAGGTCTCCCGCATTGCAGGCAGACGCTTTAACCTCTGAGCCACTTATCAGAGTAAAAATAACACTACTGCCTGTTTTGTAGGGTTAAATGAGGTAGTTGGTGTAGAGTGTCCTGTACTAATTAAGTGCTTCATAATGGAAGCTGCCCTTTTTATGACTGAAAGGCAAAGCTAAACTTCCAGTTTGCTAGGTCATAGAAAATTCTGAGTGGCAGAATGAAATTAAGATTTACCTCTTCAACATTGGGTGACTGTCTGAAGATACTGAAGAGGAAAATAACTTAAAAACACAAAAACCCTCTGTGGCAAATTAATATGGCAAAGACAAAAGACAGGCAAATGATCCACTTAAGGAAAAGTCTGAGGGATGGAGGTTGATGTGCACATTAATTTATGAAAAATGAGGCTCAAGCAGGTTGCTCAAGCATCCTGGTTGAAGCCATTAGATGCCTGGTTACAGAGGCAGAATTTTGCAGTGGAAACACCAGTTGCCTGTAAGTTAGGAAATAAAGGTTCTTACTCTAAATGTGTCAGTCACATGTTACTACTTTGAGAAAGCCCCGAATGTATAGAATGTATGTGGTCTGAGGTCCTCACTGATGAACTCAAACAGCCTTCTTGGCCCAGAAATTGCTGAGGTCATGCTACTTCTGCATCACTTCTCTCGGGACTTATCTTCTCTGTGAGGACAACGTCAAATGATTTATCTTAATAAAACTTCAAGGATGAAAGGGTCCTCCAAAAAATAAATTATTTCTAATTGCTATAAATCTCAGTGACTATTTAAGACCTGCACTTACCAAACAGTTGAATCTTTTATAAGGATGAAGCATAGATATAGGACATTTAAAAGGGGTAAATCAACCTGCAGCTTTTGCATTTTTTATGTAATTAGATCGTTTCTATCTGTTCTAAATATCTTCTATGTCACATCTTTTGGTCAGGGTCTTTTGCCTAAAACAAACCAGGGAAAGGAATGACTTCACCCAGGATTTCACTGTAATGTATCTAGACTATAAATGGGTGTCCTGCTCGTGAAAATGGCATGATTATTATTGCATGAAAATTACCCTCATCAGGGAGAAATATAAATTTCTAATATAAATTTCCCAAAGAGCATGTAAAATAAGAAAAAGAAAAAAGGCTTAGAATAGATTTAGGTCAAAACATTTTTCAATAGTAAGTAGAAACAGAACACTTCCTGCCTTTAGTCAGTAACTCAGTGCCTAACCTACACTTTGGTGGAAAGTGAGATGCTGGCGATAATCTGAAGAAAAGTGTTGTCATCAATTCCCAAGAGTCAACAGTCAGGGCATCCATGACATGAAAGGAAGCTATTTAAACCCCTATTTTTAGAGGAATAAATAAATAATACAGCAGTGAACAGGGAGGACTACAGATACTCCCAGGTGTTATTTGCATAGCCCAAGCATTGCTGAATCCTCATAGCCCAAGCACTGAGACCCCTTTGCTTTAACATCTAAATAAGAGAACTGCAGACCCTAATCTCATAAAATGTGAGAAGTCCAATGCCTTGCCAGATGTTTGAGAATTCCTGGAGTCAAGGAAGATGCAGTTTGTTTACTGCCCCAAGGGTTGTTCCAGCTTCCACTTCAGGTCTTAAATGCTCTCAAACTGTGAGACTTCCCTGGTGGCTCAGATGGTAAAGGGTCTGCCTGCAATGCGGCAGACCCGGGTTCGATCCCTGAATCATGAAAATCCCCTGGAGAAGAAAATGGCAATGCATTCCAGTATTCTGGCCTGGAAAATCCCATGGATGGAGTAGCCTGGAGGTGTCACAAAGAGTTGAACATGACTGAGCAACTAACACTTTCATTCAGACAGACCTGCCACCTTGCCAGGATTCTGAGCTTCTCCAACTCTCTCTGGTCTGTGTTGCTCCAAAACCTAGACAAATTGCCCTTCTCTTGGACTGTATTTTCTTAGCAATAGCTATAAAATATTTGTCTGTGCAAAGTTTAATGGAAGATTGAGGGAAAACAAAGCAGAATTGAAGAGCCAATCAGAAAATGGCTTAATGCTGAACACCAGACCTCCATGAGGTTCAAGTTTGCCCATCATTTATCTCAGTGGGCCACAGCTTCTCACCATGTTCCTGAGATCTGACTCATCCTATCTCAGGAAAACTGCCTCCAAATCTTTTCCTCTATCAGTGCCCAGAAACATCACTTCTGTTTCCTTTGTTCATAAAAGGAAAACTTAAAATCCCTAGGATTTCACTGTACAGAACCATCTACCTCCTCTAAACACAGTTTCAGGAGCTGCCATTACAGTATGAGCATGCCCACCTCTTGACTTCCCTCAAACTAAACCTACCCTGAGGCTTTATCCTTAGCACAAGGCAATAAGAGCACAGGGCTAGTTATTCAGGTCATGGCTCTAGGATTAGGTATTTAGGCATAAATTACCTACAACTATATGTTGGCAGGGGGCGGGGGTTGTGGGTAGGGGGTGGGAGTTGGCAGGATAAAGAAACTGTATTCTCTATCAGAACAGATCCTACATATGCCATGTTTTATTTTGGTTTTGTTCCCATTGCTTTTATTCTCCTCCTCCTGCTTCTTCCCCTTCTTTTCCTTCATACCACCCCCTTGTTTCATTTCCTTTTTCTTCTTCTTCCTTTCCTTCCTCCTCTTCCTTCTACTCCTCTTTTATACCTCCTCTTCATATACTAATTTTGAGAATACTCATTCTGAAATGGATTCGTGTTTTATTTTACTAAAGAAAGTCCAGAATTTCTAACCTGTCTTCAAAATTCTCTGTAATAGGGGCCAATCTTTCTTACCTCCCAACTAACTCCTTTTCAGCCTGGTTTTTAGCAAAAGTGAATCATTTCCAGATCTCTGATCTCTCCCACAGTAGAGGACCTGCTTATTCTCTTTGTACCTTTATTAAGTTTCTCCAGAGAAAAAGAAACACCAGAAGAAAGATCTTTGATATCTATCCATTTCTAGATAGGTTCATCAGTTCAGTCACTCAGTCGTGTCTGACTCTTTGGGACCGACCCCATGGACTGCAGCATGATAAGCTTCCCTGTCCATCACCAACTCCTGGAGCTTGCTCAAACTCATGTCCACTGAGTCAGTGATGCCATCCAACCATCTCATCCTCTGTCATCCCCTTCTCCTCTTGCCTTCAATTTTTCCCAGCATCAGGGTCTTTTCTAATAAGTCAGTTCTTCACATCGGGTGGCTAATGTATTGGAGCTGCAGCTTCAGCATCAGTACTCCCAATGAATATTCAGGACTGATTTCCTTTAGGATTGACTGGTTGGATCTCCTTGCTGTCCAAGAGATTCTCAAGAGTCTTCTCCAATACTACAGTTCAAAAGCATCAGTTCTTTGGCACTCAGCTTTACTCTCACATCCATACATGACTACTGGAAAAACCATAGCTTTGACTAGACACACCTTTTTCAGTAAAGTAATGTCTGTTTTTTAATATGCTGTCTAGATTTTACATAGCTTTTCTTCCAAGGAGCAAGTGTCTTTTAATTTCATGGCTACAGTCACCATCTGCAGTGATTCTGGAGCCCAAGAAAATAGTCTCTAACTATTTCCATTTTTTTCCCACCTAGTATAGATGTATAGGTAGGTTCATAGACTTATAGATTTATATCTATATCTGTAGAGACAGGGGAGTGTGAGAGAGAGGTAAACAGAAAGAGTCTTTTTTTGTGAGATAAAATTGGCTCATGCAATTATAGAGGTTGAGAAGTCCCAGAATTTGCTGTTTACAAGCTGGAAACCCAGAATAATTGGTGGTGGAATTCAGTCTGAGTCCATCTGAAAGCCTGAGAATGATGAATCTATGATATAAATTTCAGTTGGAGGGCAGGAGAAGATGAAATGAGATATCCCAGCTCAGTGTGAGACAGGAAAAGGGGTCAAATATTTTTTCCCTCTGCTTTTGTCCTATTCAGACCCTCAATGGATTGAATAATGCCTATTATATTGGGAAGGGCAATTTACTTTGCCGAGTCTACCAGTCCAAATGCTAAGCTCAACCAAAAACACCTTCACAGACATACTCAGAAACAATTATTAATATGGACACCATGGTTGCTCAGGTTGACACGTAAAATTAATCATCACCATACCAATTCCATATTTCCAAACCCAGGCTATTCATGAAGGTTCAGTTCAGTACCACATTTTTCATTGCTCAATTATAGATACTGTCCTTAGCTTGGTCACATTTTGTGCACCCATATAGCTCTGTCTCTTAAATACAGACAGTGGACTCTTTCAATCTGTTTTCCAATTCTACTACCGTGAATCCAATTATGGAGTCAAAAAGACCTATATTTAAATTTCAACCCTGCTTCTTGCTTGTATGTTTGTGCATTTCTACTTTCGGTAGACTATTTTTCCTCTTTATGCCTCACTTAGCTCACCTGTAAATGGGGATTAAAGAGTTGTGAGGGGGAGAAAATAAAAGAATATACATACATTCATTAGCATGGTGCCCAGCACAGAGAATGAGCTTTGTAAACACTACCTGCTGCTGCTGCTGCTGCTGCTAAGTCGCTTCAGTCGTGTCCGACGCTGTGCAACCCCATAGACGGCAGCCCACCAGGCTCTCCTGTCCCTGGGATTCTCCAGGCAAGAACACTAGAGTGTGTTGCCATTTCCTTCTCCAATGTGTGAAAGTGAAAATTGAAAGTGAAGTCACTCAGTTGTGTCTAACTCCTAGCAACCCCATGGACTGCAGCCCACCAGGCTCTTCCATCCATGAGATTTTCCAGGCAAGAGTACTGGAGTGGGGTGCCATTGCCTTCTCCAAACACTACCTACATAGCACTTAATTCTAACATTTGAATAAGACTCTAGGACTTCACAGATGGCACTAGTGGCAAAGAATCTGCCTGCCACTGCAGGAGATATGAGACCCGAGTTCTATCCCCGGAGATCCCCTGAAGGAAGGCATGGCAGCCCACTCCAGTATTCTTGCCTGAAGAATCCCCATGGACAGAGAAGCCTGGAGGGCTATAGTCCATAAGGCTGCAGAGTCAGCCATGACTGAAGCGAGTTAATATGCACTATGGTTTAAAGCATTTTTTCAGGTTTATTAACTCAAAACACAAAATCTTTGTGAAATTAACAAAATTTTTTGTGTGTGAAATTAACAAAAAACCCAAAATCTTTGTGAAATATATAGAACAAAGTTTTATGCGTTTTTCAAATAAAGAAATGGAGTCTTAGAGAAAATGAGCAACTTTACCTGGACTCCTCCAGTGAAAATTAAAAGCCAAGTTAACTGCCAGCCTCATTTGTTTTTGAACCTGCATTTACTTACATTACATTCATCTGAGCAGGACTTTTGTTCTCTGAGGGGGAACCTCTCATAGACATGTTCTACATATATAGAATAGAAAGTATGGCTGCATGTGCCTCATTGCCACTGTTGAGGAGGCTAAAATAGGGATGGAAGGAAAAAAGAAAGGTTTCATCTTTGGTTGTAAATTCCCCAGGGGGGGGAAATAATTGAAGAACCATTTATGATAGAAAACTATAATTAGGAGTAATGGGGTGAAATTAAGGAAAGGGAAATAACAAGTTTATAATAAAGTTCCAGTATGAGGTATTCAAATTTAATTGCATTTTTAAACTAATGTCAGCCTCCCAGATGTTGTAGCAATGAAGACTGTATACAAATGGGTACATAAATAAATGACTTTATAATCCATACAATCAAACTGGTTTGCCTTTTAAGCTGAGATGCCATGTTGCGCCTGCATGTTTAGAATTTGCATGGCAATATGCAAAAAAAAAAAAAAAANAAAAAAAAAAAAAAAAAACAGAAAAAAAACCTCCAATTGGTCTGGGAATGCAATTGTTTTCAATTTCTCATAATTTACTCTGAGGAATGGAACTATCCCACCTATTACACACACACAATGTCTTTAACATTAGATTTGCCTAAGTCGGGATCCATTTGTTACTTGATGCATCACACACTAAGAGGTTAATTTATCCAACAGAATGCCACAAGCAACCATTTCAAGCGCATTGTTCAGATCCTCAGAGAACTGAGGAGGGAAGGAAAAAAGATACTCATATTAATCTTTATGTCTCCCACACTGCTATTGAGATAGAGCTCATAAAGTCATTCAAAACTAGTGCTGCAGGAAATGTGGGAACTTGGAGAGGATGCCCTGCTTTTCTGTTATTGGCTTCTCTGTGGAATCAAATTAGTTGGAGTGCTTTGTTTTAAAGTCTTTAAAGTCATTATTTTTCATTAGACAAATTGCTGCTCTTATTCAAAAGTTAATAGTGGGGATATGTCTGGCTGACACAACAAATACAGCCATAGCTCCAGAGTTATTAATGCCAGTAACAATTTGGGATACAATAAATGGCTATTCACTGTGGCATTTACCACTCACACAATAGCAGGGGCCTCTGCTGGTGATCTGTCTTCTGAAAAGAGAATATACACACTCACACGTGTGCATATGCACACTGAAGCCGTAACAGTCTCCTGCTGATGTCTACCAAATACATCACGGCAACTAAATGGAATGTTATGCATAGGATGTCAGAGTCTGATTCATGATAGGAGAAGAAAAATTATGATGTGAAGCACTAGCCTGGGAATCTGGAGGGCTTAAGGCCTCAGTGACAATTGTATTACACTCCTCCAGATGGTAAGGACATATACAAATAACTCACTAAAGTGCTGGCAGAATTCTTTCAGTCTTTATGTCTCTGGTGGGAATCGGGACACTGGTCATAGGTTCCAATGCGAACGCTGATCAACTCCAGGCTAGCCCTGGTCCTATGCATTCTAACTGAATTTCAACTTTCTTAAAGATTCACAGGGTGCATTGACATTGTGGTCTCCAAGGAGCTCTCTAACACGTGGACACACCATTTTTCAAAATTATTCGTGTATTGAACCCTTTCTGATTTACTAATTAACTTTCTGCATGCAGGTCAGGAACCAACAGTCAGAACTGGACATGGAACTGGTTTCAAATAGGAAAAGGAGTATGTCAAGGCTGTATATTGTCACCCTGCTTATTTAACTTCTATGCAGAGTACATCATGAGAAATGCTGGACTGGAAGAAACACAAGCTGGAATCAAGATTGCTGGGAGAAATATCAATAACCTCAGATAGGCAGATGACACCACCCTTATGGCAGAAACTGAAGAGGAACTAAAAAGCCTCTTGATGAAAGTGAAAGTGGAGAGTGAAAAAGTTGGCTTAAAACTCAATACTCAGAAAACGAAGATCATGGCATCCGGTCCCAACACTTCATGGGAAATAGATGGGGAAACAGTGGAAACAGTGTCAGACTTTATTTTGGGGGGCTCCAAAATCACTGCAGATGGTGACTGCAGCCATGAAATTAAAAGATGCTTACTCCTT